>AXCM01000336.1:0-75071 GCA_000473375.1 Anopheles culicifacies | reverse complement strand
TGAAGAAAACCTGTCCATGACCATGAACCCTCCCTAAACGTGACCGTTGTTGCAACACAGGAACGGTACGTCAAATGTACCAATGTTCACTTCTACCCGCTGTGGAAGCAAAGGCAACCTGAAAGTAAGATAAAAAAGCGCTCTCCTATGTAACGTCAAACAAAGTACCAGCTTAGATGCATCTGGGCCTAGACGACAATAGGTTCTAAGTTTGCGACACACGCATAGGCCACGGGGCAATTACAGTATTTTAATCGAGCTTTTCCGAGAACCAGATGACGTCCGTGTTCGGTTTACCTTTCCTTCCCGGGTACCCCCAAGCTTCCGCATGGTTTTGCAACGGTATGCAATCAAAGCGAGTTCTCGCATTTGCTAGCTCGCACGCAATTGGAAACTGTGCACAATCATCAAATTACCTTTCGATCGCTAATGGTTCCCCGATCTAATCCAAACCGCCCGTTACAATCCATTGCGATCGCTCACTGCACTTTGAACGGTACGCATGACAAGAACCGAGCAACCTTTAACCCCAAAACCCTTCTACGACGCCGGATAATGGGAACTACAAACTACACCACGAAACAGAGGAAGAAAAAACGTGTGCCCAGCTAAGTTATGATAAATTATGCACGAAAATCTGCTACTTGCCAGGCCCAGTCTAACACCTACAGATTTGAGGTGTTTAATTAATGGCCTTGCAATTAGCGAGCGCAGACCAGAGCCGCAACACTTTGGCCATTTCCCATTACCTTCGCGATATAAAGACTCTACAGGGCGATCGTCAAATTTTGCACGCTCTTGTACACTTACATACTCAATTGTGCGCTATTGTTGTGCGAAAAAAGAAGCACAAACTAGTGGGCGTCTGGAACACGTGCGATTGTATTTTTCTTCGTGAGTCTCCAATCGATCTAGAGTACATTTTAATGAACATCCGTCAGCTAATGATAATGACTTACGCACCCAAGCTGCTGCCTTCCATCGTAAGGGTCCTGAGGACGAGCGACGAAACCATGCTTCGACCGCCACTACCACGTGTGGCCCATTACGATGGGCTCCACCTTAAAACACGTTGCTCGTTTATCAATACGTTGCAAGATATCGAATCGAAGCTGGGTGGATGGCGCTAGGTGGAAGGATGATTACCGAGGGGAAATGGATGAAAATGTTTTTCTATGTGTAAAGTTTCTTCTGCCCCTTCCCGTCGGCTATCCTCCCGGCTAGCTTTAATCAGAGGGCAAACGACAAGACGCATTAAAAAAAACAACAATGACCTTCCGCTACCGATCGCCAGCTAATCGGGCGCCGAGAATGTCGTCTTAGATCAAGTTCCATGACATTTATTATTAGCCATAGCAGAAAGGCGCGTGCACACGCATGGCGAGCAAACGCCGGTGCGATTGTTTTGGTGCGAATAAACGGGTTGTAACGATGTAATAAATCATTCAAACGGTGGATATAATTGTTACTGTTGTGGTACGTTTTCGAATAGGGTAGGGTAAATTATAAAAAAAAAACCCGAAACAATTTATTCTTACAAAGTACGATAAGACATGGGGGAAGAAATTACCAAATGATCGATCGATGTAAAACGATCAAGGTATATTGCTCTTATATTGCATGTATGTAACAAAATCCTAACACCGTACGACTAAAAATCTACTAATCACAATCGATCGGTAAACGAACCGATTCGATTAGGAAGCGATCACCGAATACGATCACTTGCAGGTATTAGGTCCCAAATCCTCAATCCATTGCACAACGCGTAAACGAACAGAACTGGCACACAGCAACCTACTTTTCTAAACGGTGGAGAGGGGAAAAATGCCGACGAAAAACTACTTTCCATTTTCATCCCTTAGTAGAGGGACACGGACACGGTTACCATCTTGCACAACACAAACATTTGAAGCCGGTTGGGGGTATAGAGTCGAGGGCTATGGCGATGATGCGTTCCGTTTTACAAACGCCACGGTGACACTGTTCAACTCCCGCTCATACATACATTACAACCTACGTCTTCAAGACCACCGTCCGGGAGTCTGCGTAGAACCGCCAAAGCGTCGCAATCTGTCTTATCCAAAAGCGCTCATGTGCCGTGTCGTGCGCAGGGGTTTCGATTGTAAACTTCCATTCGCCATCTGGTCGCGGTGGGCATGCCGACATGGCACTTGCAGGTGCGCCTTCCAGCGTACAGGTGGGAACAGGAAAAACCGCATTCGCGCTCGGGTTTCTTTTTTTTTTCTACAGTTTAGGACATCTTGCGCATAGTGCGGTGCTGTATTGCCGTTGGTGGGAAGCATCTATAGCAGCAGAAACTCACTTCCACGTTCTAGCATTCCATAGGAGTTCATTACGCGCAAAAGGTGACATGTTTCGGGTTGGGTGCGCGATTTACAGGCGCGAAATCGTTGGTCGTTTCGACTGGTGCCAAACCTAACACGACCGACAGACACAGAGCCACCGCAGTTAGACTATTGCCCAATTTTACGTTCCTTGTATGGTGTGTCGGCTACACCGGGGAACCACCATCTATCGGGTTACAGTGATTGCAGTTGATTTACGATGTGCTTATGTGCGTTGGTGCATAACTACAGAGTGAACTTCAAACGCAACGGTAATATTGCTGAGTGACATTAACCTTATCAACTGTCGGCGTGTCGATCAGTCACAGTGAACAGAGTGTTTACAATTTGTAATGGAACTAAACTCGGAATTCATAAAAATGTGTCTATTGACTCCTCGCATGGCATCTTTCCGAGATAGCACTCCATTAATTATTAAACACGGTGGCTTAATGATATCAATTTGTGTGTTCTTCATCGCTTAATCTACCTAAGATCGAAATAGGTCAATGTTATATAAGCTTCTGCAAAACAAATTCATATCAGCGCGAGAAATGGCATTTGACCCAACCAGATTGCAACACGTGACACCTAGCATGTTAAAACACATCCTATATAGATTAGTCTTAACTTTTCGATACATTTCATTTCCGAAGGGATTACGGTATTGTGTGCGGCAAAATTAAAAATGCAAATATGCATTCTCATACAACTGTCGATAAAATACATTATTATTAATCTAAGGAAGAGTGTTCCGCATATAATAAATAACTTAGTTCCTATAGACGGGAATTCTATGCGTTTGTCCATCCTACTTCATTCCATTATATGCGTTAGTGCAAGTTGCGTCTCAGCCAGATGTTTCATACCTGCTGCCAATGGCCTCAAGGGACGCAAACTCAAGGATGTTCGTGCCGTTCCGGTACGACAAAGACATACCATTGACTGCTCGCGTCTTTGTAAGACAGATTAAGGTGATCTGCCACACCACTTCACCACCACTCTATTATTATGATTGTAAAAACAATCATCTGCTGCTAGCCGGGCACGTTCGGACACGAATCCACGAGACGAACTACGTGAAAGTTATGGGCTTCGTGCTACGAATGGCTGATAACTCACGCGCCATGCACCACCGCGGACGGCTTCACACATGATCGGTGAGAGTGATAAGGGATTTCTAAAACAAATAACAAAAAATATAACACAATGCGGGCTTGAACGGAGAGCATCAGGATTGCACCCGGGCGGATGACTATTTACCGGCAAAATTCAAACCAAGATACCAATCTTGCTTCCGCGATCACGAGGAATGGAATCGTTGTTACAAACAAAACAATGAAAGTAGATGCAATTATTGTGCGTGTGGCTGGTTTAACTAATTTAACCTCGTAACAAGCTGTTGAGAAGATGTTTAGCTGATTCATTCAATTTGTTGTTTGTTTACTATTGCCTGAGAACAAGCCTGTTGAAGTCTCCATAAGCGAGGAACCTAGGTACTATATCTTAAATTTACAGCACGTGCACGTTAATATTTCTCGTAGTTATTAGTGAATTTACTTTTTATTAAACATTTTCTGTCGATGGCAACGTAAATATCTACTAACGCCAATATTTGAAACATCTGTAAAGAGATTTAGAAAGCGACAAACCTTTACGTGCTGTTTACGAGAAACAGCTTACCAACGCACGGGTTCAGCGTGCAAGTTGATAAAAGGTGGATAAACATTTAAAAAATCATACCAAAATTATGTTTTCCAGTAGTGAACCTTTCGTGATAATATTTATTCGCAAATTATTAATAGCGGTACATATGTTGCCCAATACGAAGGGTCTAGATGAAGAGTAAGGATAATACAAAACAGAAAACGACTACATAAACACCTGCTCAGCGTAAATTCCGAATCCTTGTAGGGTAATTTGTCTAGCATTTTAGCGCTTTCTTTAATCAAAACTAATTAATTCCGCCGTAGCTGGTTCGGGATTTGGGGCTGCTGGTGGCACTTGCGGAGGAGGCGGTGCTACGGCAGCAGGGGGTGCCGGCTCTGGCGCCGATACCATCGGAGCGGAAGGAAGCTGCGCTACTGGTGGCATTGCAGCAGGAGGAGGAACCTGGCCCTGCTGTTGTTGAAGATCGTTCTGCGGTTGCATTGGATTCCCACCCATTAAACCGGTCGGTTGTGGTGGAAGGGGCTGCGTTTGTTGTTGCTGCTGCTGCTGTTGGGGTGGTTGCTGTTGTTGAGGTTGTTGTGGTTGTGAAGGACCCATCATGGGAGCTC
The DNA here is from genome assembly GCA_000473375.1 of Anopheles culicifacies. Classification (NCBI taxonomy): domain Eukaryota; kingdom Metazoa; phylum Arthropoda; class Insecta; order Diptera; family Culicidae; genus Anopheles; species Anopheles culicifacies. The sequence continues at coordinate 70,444 of AXCM01000336.1, read as the reverse complement.
CCGGCATGTGACCTCCACCGGGCATATTCATAGTACCCGGTGGTGGCACCGGTCCTGGCATCACATTCATCCCCGGAGGAATAATCCCACCGCTACCGGGTGGAGGCTGCATCGGACCTTGCTGCATTGGTACTTGCCCATCAGCTCCCGGTGCAGTAGCACCTGGCATCCCGTACGGTCCGGTATGTTGAGGCGAAAACATTTGTTGCGGTGGCTGCTGCTGTTGTTGCTGTTGATAATGTGGAAGCGTGCCGTTTGTCGGGGGCATAGGACCGTACGGTCCATAACCCTGGCCCGGATATCCACCAGGAACACCGCCAACATGTACAGGGGATCCTTGAGGTCCCTGTCCCGGTGCTGGACCAGGCGCCATGAAGGGGAAAGCTGTTCCCATGCGATACTGTGCCTTTTGCTGTTCCTGGCGCATCTGCATCTCACGCTCCTGTTCCTGAATGCGTTGTAGAGCCACCTGTCGTTGGTACTGCAGGTATTCCTGCTTCTTCTTGCGCATAATCTCCAGCTTCTGAGCCATCTGCAACTGTCGCTGACGTTCCTGTTCCTCGGCAATGCGTTGCAGCTTCTCTTGATGCTCCTGCCGCAACACATCCAGCGCGGCTCGAGAATCCTTTATCTGCGTCAGTTTGTCCTGCAGTTGCTCGTACCACATGCGCTTATCGTCCATGTCTTTAGTGAACGTGATCAAGCGAGCATGCAGCGAGGTCAAGTTCATGAAAAGCGTTTGGACAGAGCTGTCACACGAAATGCTTCGACCACGGCTTGAGTTCGATTTCATGCGATTCACAAAGATTTCCACCTGCGTTTTCATCATGTTGGAAAACTCGTCAATCTCGGCGTCTTCCGGTGCGCTCTTGGTCAGAAGGCTTGGCTGCATCGATGGCATCGGGCTGGGCATCGGGCTCGGTGCCGATGGGGACGCCGGTGAATCCATAACCTGTCGCTGCTCCCAGTAATTACGATTCAGGTACCGAGCCAGCTCCGGATCGGTCGGCGGTTCCTCAACAGGCGATGGGCTTCGTTTGACCTGCGCTTGCGGAGTTTGTGGTTCCGGTGACTCTGGTGCCTTGTGGAATGTGTTGGCACGACGCGCCAGCGTTTGTTGCTTCGTTTCCGCCTCTGACTGACTTAATGCCAGGGCTAGTTGCAGTTCCTCCTCTTCCCGCAGTTCCTCATCCGTTTTGCGTGCCGGACCCTGTGCCTGCTGGGCAAGCGAACTGCTCAGATATTCGGCTGGCAGATCCTCTTCCTCCGTAGGTTTCTTAGTCAGAGTTGACGTTGGTCGCTGAAGCTGAGCGTAACATCCATCACACACGCGTACCTCCTTCTCGATGCCAAATTTTGGTAATGTGCTATTCTTCGACGAGCATTGAGCACAAAACACCTGGCCACAGTTGCGACAATGATGTTTGCGCACGGTAAACGTAAACTGCGAACGGCATCGATGACATACGTCTCCATCCACCCAATCTGGTGCAATGTCCGACGAAAACATTGCGTCTGCTTCCTTCAGCTCCGGGAACTTATGACCTTCCGTTTTCAAAATGTTCATTGTATCCTATGTGAGGGCGTGACAAAAAGGAAACATCGTTAATAAGAGATAAGAGATACATCGGAAGTATACAGTAAACATTTGCATTTTGTGACGTAAACAAGATGCAGTTTTTGTGCATGGAGACAAAGAAATGGTCTTCATTAATGAAAAATCGCCTAATTCGCATACAGTTGTGATGATACAGAGCACAACATATATGTAAGTTAATTTTGTTTTTAAAACATTTAAGCAAACGTAGATATCTCCACTTCTTAGTCACTGCACTTTACGGTTTTCACACTCTTTGTCGCAGAATGTTACTGTCTAGCATCGATCCGACGACCTTCTTATAATCGAATAGTTTCGAATCCACAAAATACTTTCATTCATTTCACTAAAGCACTACAATTAACAAATTGGAAGATAGTAAAGTTAATCAATTTGCTTGAAAATAATCATTTTCGCATGAACCGTACCGCCATTCTCAACCTCACTGGTGGTGACTCAACCTGCACCCGTACACTAATCCAATTACACTGAGCACCAACACTGGACCGAAGCGCATATGCATGCGTGTTCCGTTCGCCTTCAACGGTGGCAAACGACTGTCAACTCGGGTATGATGCGCGCTCAAAACACGGAACCTCCTTACCTTTATCGAACGATACTTGATGGTTGACCGGAACGCGTACGCCCAAGCTTGTATCAGTTCGAGCATCTTCGCCCGCACTTCCTCGTGCTTTGTAGTGTTGACCAAATTCTGGAACATCTCGCAGTTAGCCTTGTTCGCTATCTCGTCGTGCACGGGCGTGCCGCAATTCTTCACGATACTTTCCAGCGCCAAAAGTGCATACATGGCCGTGATTGGGTTTGGCGATTGCATCTTCTTTTTCAATGCCTGGACAGCATACTTGGCACTAAAAATAGAAACCGGAGTCAGGTTCTGTGCTGTATGGTGAGGAGCGGATATGATCCCGACGAGCAGTACTCACTTTACATCACCCTGCCGGATTGTGTCACAAATGACCAGTATTGCTTGCCAGTCCGGCTCGAGATTTAGATTGCTGGTGGCATTTTCTATTTTTTTGGGGAACAAGAATCCAACAATATCATTTTCACACCCTTCCTGTCTGGTTAGTTGATGCTGGTACTGTCTCTACTTACCCAAGCTTTTGTCGAATAGGGATGTACGAAACATTTTGCGTTTTCGAGAACGGCGATGACAAATTATTGACCTACAAAATTGATTCTAATTGTGCCGCAGTGAAGAATCCAGGAAATAACACAAAAGCACAGATGATTTTGCTTTCTTTTCAGCCCAACGGGATGACGTATTTACGAACAAACAGAAATTATTTCATTTTTCTATTTTGATAAGCCTCTTGTGTACTGACAGCAGATTCTGCCGATGTGTGCGTGAGATCGCTTGGCGCTGTTGTCAAGCAGACAGCTGACACGTGATTGTTTTAAATTGAGCGTTGGGCAAGGAAAAAGAAAATCTCCCAAATATCTTAATAAAATACGTGAATCGTCATTGTAGCACTTGAATTGACCATTTGTAGCAATACTGATGTGCTAAAACATTCGAGCAAATAACATTATTGTTTTCAAAATTAGCTGTTCAAACTTAAAGATCATAGGCGGAATACTGGAATAAATGAGCTCACCTTACTAATTCCTTACACCATTCCATAATTTTACATCGTTTTGAATGCTAGGATATTAGTTATATTTTATTTAATCTTGTTCTTGTAACTCATAGGCACGACTTCGGAAGGGCCCGACATTTGGAGCCCCAAAGATAGTCGAACTTTTCACACCATACCTCCCTTCTCATGGGTCCCGATTTTCTTACCGCTTAGAGCTGCTAGCTCTTTGTTATCCTTTTCTCTTATTTTTGGTTATCCACAATCGGACACATTACTTATTTAATATTTGGGCTTCTCAGTCAGAATTGGCTCGGGAGCAGTTATAGTGCCCGTGCTCATACCTGCTTCCCTAAGCCGGCGCTTGTACACCGATAAACGGGCTCCCATAATAATTGCAGTAATGATACAGACGACCTGGAACACGATAATAATCGTAGTACCAGTCGCGATCATGTGGATACGCGATCCTATAAAGTCCGACATCGGCGAATGGCAACCGCGTTCGAATGGCATACAACCTTCCTCAAAACGACGGCAGCATGAAGTGGGTAGCTCTTGATCAGGATGGAAGTTGCTCCAATCGACATAAGACTGAATACCACAACAGCTCATCTTGGTAGAAGAAAAAAAAAACATCATTGTTAGTATGAGCACACGTTCGCAACTTACGCGTATATTACGAACCGATGTTTGCATATGGTTGAAGCTGGCACGCATGAAACGATCGTTATGGAACTGCTGTATTACGATATTCATCCGACGCGTAAGCATGCTGTCCACACGGTTGTACATCGAGAATGCAGCCGATGCGAGAATGATTTCGAGGATAACGACCAAACCGAACATACCTGCGTACTATAGGAAGGATAAAATTATCAATTAATTGAACGTACAAATTCAATCGAATTCAAAGTTGGCATACTGACCAAAAAGATCATTATCACATTTTCGAAAATAATAGCAGCAAAGCCGAAAATGGATAGAAACACTAACACGATACCAACTGCTATCAGGAAGTGAGTCGCACGCACAAAGTCATTGTCAATGAAGACGGTATAGGTTACGAAAAGTCGATGCAAAACCGCACCAACTACGATCTGAATTATTTCGATTATCTTCAAAGAAAAGGATAGATTGACAAACGTTAGAAAAATCAACAGTTTAGTTAAAATTTGGACAAAATAAAACTTACTACACACATAAACGTTAGCATCAAGATTAGATACTTGATCATGTTAAGCGCCTTGCGTGAGGTATGCATTTTGCAGCATTTAAAACGACACTTTGCCTACAAACAGAACCAGAAACTATTAACTTTTCTTGCATTAGTTTCGTACAACTTTTAACTATAAACATAAGCACTATCACCTTTTCTCGATGCGCCACAATCCAGCTATGCCTGGTCGCATTGAAACGAACGAGTGCAAATGGCAAAAAAGATAATCGATCCACAAAGCGGTCTTCCACCAGTTAGGGTCCAGCGTTTGCAAGAAGGTTCCGTATCGTGCGCTTTATCTGTACATCTTCCTGCCGATATCTTAATCACGTTTGCTTTAATCCCACCAGATTTGGTTCAGCCATTAGTTTATCGGGGCAACTCAGTGGTGAAATTATTTGCAATCAATTTGACATATTTCATTTTTGTTTCAGCGTGGATCGCCTGTGAAGCACGTACCATCTATTACATATTTTGGGAATTGCTTATGTTAGGAAATGTAAATCTACATAATGAGTATAATTCTTTCAGCAAAAAAAAACTTGTTTCAAACGAAGCGTCGTCATTCACTTTTAAAAATAACGCCTATCGTATTTATTACGCTGCGCGCCATCGATTGAAGTGAAGTGCATTAAAAAGAGCGACCACTTGCACGCGCTGTTGGTTGATCATTCAGAATCGAAGGTCCGGTTTGTACTTGGTCATGTAGAGGTCCAGCTTTTCCCAGAACGCCATCAGACACGCTTTGTCCAGATGGCGCTTCGTTCGTGAGATGTTCAGCACCGTAACAGCCCATTTGGCCACATTCGCGTCCAGCTTGAGATCGTCGTACCGTAGATGAAAGGCAGCGACTGCAACGGGAGTCAAAATTAGAAGGAATCGACAAAGAGTGAACGACTTCAAAAGATAGCTACTTTTTGAAAATATCTCCACCGGGTTTCCATCCCAAGGCCACCCCTTGAACTGCCATGCCGGTCCCATAACGAATACGGCCACTACACGGTTCCAATCGTGTGCGGTCAGCTTCGATGGGTTGTCTATCACCCGATACGGAACAGTAAGATTACCCGCCTTCTGGCGCTGGATGAGCACTTCGTTTTCTCGCGAGCTTCCGCTCCGTTTCTTTTCGTCCGTAGTCACAAACCTAAAATCAAAGGCAAGCGTTACACAACCATCGGTGCTTTAACATCTTCCACATTGGAACTTACTTCAGATCTTGTAGCACATCCCGGGCATTGTACATCGTTATCAGGCTGGTCGTTGCGGCCGGTATGATAATGATCGGTGTGCGCGATGTCCGCTTGCTGGCGGCATTCTGTGCCAGAAGTCGTGCCTGTGCCGTTGGGATCAATTCCTTCGGCCGCCCCGGAGGCAGATTGGCCGAAATATTGTTATTGCTGCTACTGTTATTGTTGTTGAGACTGTTTTGCTGAGCCTTGTTCTGACCAGCCGAACCTTGCGTTACCAATTTCAGCGACATGCCGTGGTATGTACCCATGGTATCAATTTTGAAACCTTCCGTTTCCTCCTTCTGTCTGTTGAACCGTTCCTGATCGTAACGATTGTACTGGGTCGGTTGAGGCTGCGGCCGAATCACCCGGGGCGGTTCGGGAAGTTTGACCGGCTGTGCCTGTGGACGGCCTCGACCTTCTTCCCGGTTTTTGATGCTCTGCAATATGGCGAAAATGTTTTTGGCAAAAATTTTGCCATTACTCTGCAGGATGGTCGTTCTTGTGCGCCATTGCCGCTCACGGCTCACAATATCCTTGGTCGAGTCAACATCGAAGTCGAGAATGACACGCAAGTCGGGTCCCACGCCCATTGCGTCGTCGTTGTCGGTACGTTTGATTGTGACCTTCTTGTTTGCCAAACGTTTCGCTTTGATAGCAGCAATCTTCTCCACCGACATCGTTTCCGAAAGCGACCTGCAAGACGAAGAAATTGTCGATAAACAATTATTAAAAATCCCCTTCCACAGAAATGTTGCAGCCAAATACGCACTTAATATTATCTATATTCACTGATGCTTCCTTCTTGTTCACATCCAACCGAGCCGCTAGTTGTTCCTTCACCTTTTGCACCTGTGTATCCTCGTACCGAGCCTTCTTCGCCAAGCTGTCCAACCCATCCGACTCGGCAGGACGCTTGATTTGCGTCGGAATTTCCAACGGGGCACTCTTGTCGATACTGGCACATGTATTCGTTTCGCCGTTGAGATATTGCAGCAACTCCTTTCGATCCGGCCGATTGACGGCCGGTATATCCTCGGCAGCAGCCTGCCGGACATACACCGAATGCTGAAGACCCACATTTTTAAGAATGTACAATAAACACTCGAGCGTATAGTACTCCTTCGGTGCGCCCTTCTTTCCAGAACTGTAAACAAACAAATCCATCAGACATGTCGGATCTTGAGCGGGTGGAACACAATTTCTGATTAAACGTCCTCCGGCCCCTCACATACCCATATTTTAGATAGTTAGTTTTCACGTTTTTCGGCCAGCTGAATTCGCCAAATATGATCTGCCCATCGCGTTCGATGATTTCTTTCTTGTTGATATTGTACTGACGCAGCAAACTCAGCGGATCGGCCATGGCTAGGGATTACACTCGCTTGGGGTAATGCAAGGCGGACAAAAAATCTACCGGCAGTGAATAATCTGCTCTACTTAATACCACACTTCGGCGCTATTTGAGACTACTGAAACGGCGGCACGTGTGCCACGGGAATAAGTTTTATTTACACAACCAATAAATCTACAATTTATTTTGCACTTTTTGTAAAAAGAAATACACGCACTACGCTTCTTTTATTTTGCTAATGGCGTTTGCTTTGACGTTTTGCTTTTCGGCAACAACATTTGGACAACGGGCGGTCCATGGACAAGCGAGTCGTAATTTTAAATGGCATTTTATAATTTTCAATATTTTTTCTACTTTGTGTAGAGCTAGAAATAAAATTATTTTGCACTCTGAAACAATCAGTTGTAAAATAATACCATCAGTTTAATTAAAAACTTGCAAACGAAAACTGTATTGATAGCTGGTGCTAGTTTTCATAGCCGGTCCTGTGAAGAGTTTTATATACATATTTAATTGTTTGTTGAACATGGATATTTCAGTTGCTAATGGCTAAGTTGGTTTTTCTACATTAAATAATATGCTACACAAACAAAACAAATGTTAATAATAAACTTAACCACTCCCGACAAAAGATTTCACGTACTGTGAGCAATTCGAATAGTTTGCAATGCATAAATTAGTCGCACGGATGACAGTTTGTGGTCTTCGGTTGGTGTGATAAAATCGACCATAGAACTTTATTTTATCTCGCGGGCCATTTTATTGAGTCTATATCACTTCATAAATCTATTACCTTTGTACAAATCCATCTCTTGTAACATTCATCCGCTCAAAGCTTCTGTTTGCCTGGCGTAGGAAGTACAGTGGCTACATTCGCAAGCAAAGTATCTTCGATCGCCTTGATACTTCCATGGGATGGTGCTGTAGCCCCTATGTCTGCCACAATATTTGGTACAAGGTATTCACTTCCGTTCTCTTTCGTCTCTCCGCCACTCACAAACACACCCGTCGCAATGGCACCATCCGCTAGACCGCTTTCCAGCTGCATTACTTCGCTTTTCTTATCCTCCCTGAACATCCAATGCTTTTTGTTCAACAGAAACAGAGCCATTAGCAATGGCAAGTGCAGCAGCGAAAAGCGGAACAGCTTCCTGGAGCTTTTGCTATCTGCCTTCTGATGAAAGTCCCACGCTAGGTACGCAAAATACGCATTCAATGGAAGCGATTCCAAAGCAAACCAAACGTTGGTCACGTCCAGTGCTGGAGCAAGAAGCGATAAACCCGCAATAAAACCGGTATGACGAAGTGAAACACGTGTGCAGAGGGCCGGATGGGAATTTGCCATCATTTTATACCCAGCCTTCAAGTATTCCGGCCGAATATTCCAAGACAGCGCATTGAAATGTGGAAACTGCCAACAGTACAGCAAACCGGCCAAAATCCAAGCACCGGCTCCAAGATCTCCACCGGTACAAGCCGCCCAACCCATTAGAGGAGGAATCGCGCCGACAACCGATCCGACCCACGTGTTCAAAATACTGTAGCGTTTCATTGGGGTATAGATGCTGGTATAAAGGATTAGATTTGCAGCACCCAGTGCGGCGGTCATTTCATTCACACCGAAGTACAGCATACTGCACCCGACTGTGCTAGCACCGAGTGCAAATCCAACCGCGTGCAGTCGTCTAAAATGAAGCAGAAATTGTCTCAGCATATGGACAATTCATTATAAGACGGTACTAACTTACGAGAGATATCCTTTCACGAGCACACGATTGCGCGTACGAGCCATTTGTGCATCGAACGAGGTTTCTATGACCTGATTGATGGAATTTGCCGCACCGGAAACAAGCGTGGTACCGGCGGAACAAAGCAAAAACGTTCCTAGCTCAAACGATCCCGGTGCCATCGCATATCCAGCCATTGCAGTCATCACTACAAGTGCTGAAATTGACAAACATTACATTACAACGTAGATTAAACGCACTTCTAATTCCATGGTACACTTACAAGTTAATCGTATCTTTGATAACATCATATAGTGATAAATCAACCTGCTAAAGCCGGGAAGTGACGTCAAGGGGGCATCCACGGGTTCCATCGTTCCATCTTCACTGATCAATTTCACATTCTTCTTCAGCGTGCTGCCCGCCGGTAATCCTACAGATTTACTAATTTCACTAACTATCGCTTTGGCGTCCACTATCGGCGGTACCACGGACAGAGGGACAGCCAAAGGGACGGCCACCGGTCGATGCACTGGAGAGGTTTTTGATACACCATTGCTAAACTGTGTTGATTCGGTTTCATTACTTCCGCTATGCCGTTTCCTGATAGCATATAGATGCACCGCGCATGATGTTGAGCCAGTTGTGTCCTTTTGCGAAACGGATATAAAAAAACACACACACGTTACGTGCCAAGAATAGAGTCAACCCCTTTTCAAGGTAATTTCACCACACGAAGGGCTCATCGATTGATTACACAATCAAAACAACATCACGCACTCCCCCATATACTTACCAACCGAGTGCAGAAGGCAAACGTAGGACGACCGCTGGTTCTGGGCCCGGTTTGACGAACGAGGTCGCACCATAGTCGCCCGTTTGCGAGAAATTTATGCATTACACGACGTTGAACAACACTGGGAGCATTTTATGCTGCGTTTAGCAACAATTGCGTTCGGATGGATGATGCTTTTGCACCTAGAAAGCCATCCTCCCGGTCACTGTTGAGCGATGGATCGACGTAAAGAAAAAGTTACCGCACGTGAAAATGCTGCTGTCAAACAGGGGTTGATGTCGATGAAGCGTGTACAAGCTGTGGGAAAATTAGACGATATAATTAGTGAGCAAAACATAATCCAAGAGCTTCGAAAAGTACGAGCAAAATTGGTGCATAATTTCTGTTTCCGCTGAAAAGAGGAAATATTTGGCTTGTTACGAAATTTGCAAACAATACAGCGTATTTGAAATAGCATAGAAATCGATGAAACTGTTTCGTCGAGAGTATGTGCAATAAACGTCAAATGCGTCATATGGCAATTTGTTGTGTATTTTTCCGAAAACAAGACGAGCAGCATTGTATTTTTCAGAGGAGCAAAAGATGAATTTCGTTCAGCAAAATAACCATGTTCTTTATCTTTGGGGCGGTGCTGTTGGGCCCGAAATCGAGAAGGAAGTGAACGAACTCAAATCCATTCCAAATGTTCAGGTCAATGTGGAAAATGTTGAGCGTCTTCAACTTGGTAAGTTCTGGAAATGTCCCCGTGTGTATGCGCTTAAATATTTCATTCCTCACTATTTTCTTTTATTATTTTTTTTCTTTCATTCCTCGTACAGCTGAATACGGAAAATCACAATTTGATGTAATTTTGGCAAAAGTGTCTACCTCTAATACAAAACTTATTACGCTGCTGGTGAAATTGTTGAAACCCAAGGGAAAGGTCGTGTTCAGGGATGAGTCAGCTGAAAGCGTCGATCAGGCACGTTCTAATCTGTTGCTGTCGGGATTTATCAACATTGTGGCATCGGACAATAATGGTAAACGATATCATCTTCAAGCAAAAAGGGGAAGACTATCACCTCCGCCACCAGATGGTTTGAATATGGTTTTGTATGTGGTTCTCCTTCTTTTTAGTGTACGTCGGTGAAAAACCAGATTACGAAATTGGTTCAAAAGCGAAACTGTCTTTTGCCAACAAGTCGAATGTAGCTGCCGTGTGGAAGCTGGACGATAATGATGAAGAAGAACGCATTGATGATGAAGAATTACTGGATGAGGATGATAAAGCTAAACCAACAGCAGAATCTCTGCGAGGTAAGCCAAGGAGAAGATGATCTTTGTTAAATACATCAGACTCAACCATAACCTCCGTTCATCTTCTAGTTTGTGGCACGACGGGTAAGAGAAAGGCATGTAAAGATTGCTCATGTGGACTAGCAGAAGAGCTTGATGCGGAAGCAAAAGGCAAAGCGCTTACTGACACGACAACCAAATCCTCTTGCGGAAGCGTAAGTCGGAACTGATATGGTTTACAGTATAACCACTACAATTGGTTTTTTTACTTGATCTATTTACAGTGCTACCTGGGAGATGCATTCCGTTGTGCTACCTGTCCTTACTTGGGCATGCCCGCATTCAAGCCTGGCGAGAAAATCTTGCTCACCGATACCCAAATGCGGGCAGATATTTGAGTGCTGTTTGCAATAAGTTATACCATAATTTAGCGTGCTGAAAATGTGAACACATTTGCAAGAAGAATATAATCATCAACCATTGCCTATTATTTGCTGAATACGTAAGAAGTATTATTTATTTAGAGGCATTTTTAAATTTATGTTTGCTCCTGTACATAATTCTCACAGCTTGAAGTTGCTGGCTATAAGGTTTTCAGTGTTTTTCTTCTTCTTTTTCGTCGTTCCATCTGCTTTCGCTTTAACCTGGGAACGAACTTCATCCTGCAGCTGCGAGAAGAACGCACTGGAAGATTTGGCCGGTCCGGAAGAAGTCTCCACCATTTGCTGCACATTTTTCGCTTTCGTTACCTTCTTCAACAGCGACGTCTGCAGTGCTCGGTTTTGTTTGGAACTGGTCTTTCCTGCTGCCTTCTCGAGTTGCTTCTGTTCTCGTTCCGCTTCGCGACGGAACTTTTCCTGCTGGAAACGCTTCTTCAACCGCCGTTCGCGGTTTTGATCCGTCTTGGTACGTTCTTCCTTTGACATGACATCTCCTTTCGGTCGGCGATGCACTTCTTCTGGAGCAAGGAGTGTGGCATCGCTCGTTGCAACCGGAGCAACTTCCTCCATGCTGATTGCAGGCGTATTGGTAAGAATCTTCAATTCAGGGGCTGCCGGTCGTGGCGTGTAGTGGAAGTTCGAGAGTGCATCCAATTGAGCCAGCACCATTTTCATCATCTGTCGGATTTCCTTGTGTTCCTTAGGTTCCTCTTCTTCGTTCGCTTCAACTAAAAGAAAATTATGCATGAAATATTTGATCAGAATGATAAAAACAAATCCTGTATTCATTTACCGTCAGCGTCCGGGTTAGCTTTCTCAAGTTGCTTCAAATAATCCTGTTCATAGACCTTGGCCAGAGACTCCTTACTCTTTTCGCCATCCAGTACTAACTGCTTTCGGTACTCGCGAGGATTATCCGGTGGACGCACTTTTCTCTCTACATCGTCGAATGCTTTATTCCTGATGCGCTGCTTTATGATATCTTCTAGTCGCATTGTCGTTTCCTCCGTTATAACAGGTGCAGGACGAGTTGTGTGCTCGTACTCTAGTACCTCTTCGAGCAACGAGTTCTTAGGACGCGTTTCGGCTGTAATTTCACCCTTTAATTGCCACGGTTTATCCTTCAGCAGCTTTGATTCCATCTGTGTTATCTTCTCCTTGAGCTTTTCCTGTCGCTGTTCGTACGATGATTTTGGTCCATCGCCTTTGTCTTGACTTTTCTCCTCTTCGCTTTCACTGTCGCTTGATTCTGGTTGGTCAATAGCAGCCGCTTTCTTGGCAGCATTTTCTGCTGGCAACGGAAAACCTCCATCCTCTTTATAAATTTCGTACCGTAGCTTCCGGTTACGTTCAACTTCGGCTTCATCCGATAACTCCTGTTCCTGTTCCTGCTCATTATCGTTTTCGGACCCATCTTCGTCAGCTTCATCTTCATAGTTTTCATTATCAAGGTGTACGTCTTGCTCGTCCTCATCCTCATCATCTTCGCTTTCCTCTTCCTCATCATCTTCATCTTCAAAGAAATCTTCATATTTCAAATCAGCTCCTTCGTCATCGTCCTGTGAAATAGACAATCCAGTATGAATATAACAAGGCTTATACTCCGCATACGTTTATATACCTCTCCAGTATGCTCATCAAAATAATCAATCTCGATGAGGGGGTCTTTCTCCGTCAAACCATTCTGTCTTCGTCTTTCGCGCTCATCTTCTTCATCCAAAAACCTCGCCATATCATCTAGCTTGAAGAAACGATCGTCCACAATCGATTTTTTCGCCTTGGATTGCTTTTTCTGTTTTTTCTTAGCTTTCTTCACTTTCTTTGTTGTTGCTTCCTCTTCCGAATCCACCCCATTGCCGTTTGCTTCATTTTCATCCTCTGAATCCATCTCATCTCCTTTAACTCCGTTCTCTTCATCCGATTCGTGCATTTCATCATCGGACAAACCATCGTCGGATCCATCATGGGAAGCGGATTTCGTGCTGAATGATATCTGCAAACGTTTTTCATTTTTCGAAACAATATCTAAGAATTTCTTCAAATCCTGCTCAATGAAATGATCGTTCTTGAGCTCTAGCTGCTGCCAGATTTGCTCATCATCCATTTTTTCCGTGACCAGCTCGTCGAGGTAAGGCAGTGGTGCACCAAGCGCCACAGTTGGATTCTTCGTTCCATGGTCGTATATTTCTTTGACGAATCGTTTTAACTTTTTGGCCAGCGGTGTTTGTATCCTGGAATATGCCAATAAAAAGAACAAACTCCATATACGAACAACGAAATTCGTCTGCACATGGTAACTTACTTTAGGTAATTCTCCTGGTGTTTTGTAAACTTGCGAAAGGTTTTCACATAAGACTTCATTTCCGGTTTTCCATTCTTCACTATTAAAGGCGATACTCCAGCTTGTTTAACCATGGTTAACACTTATTGATTGTGATAATTTTACAAGAATATCTATTGTTTGAACATCGGTGTTTTGATTCTTTCGCAAAACGTGCTACAAAAGCCGCACGCGTGTTTTGTGCGTTGACAGTTCTCAATAAACAACCAGGCGACGTTTTACGGCGGTGAATATTAATCGGCGACCATTATGTGATTTTTGAATTATTATTCAAAATTATATGTTCCCGTTTCAACATGAAAATCTCAGACGAATCAGGCGAACACTTTTCCAATTCTAGAAAATTGTTTTTTTTCTTGCTATTTCGCATAAAGCTTATTTAGATAATTTGAATCCTCGATGTACACACGCACACTACCGCAAATCGTTCGTTTGACATCTGTCAGAACAATCATAACTACCCCCCAAACTACGCACAGCAGTGCGGAAAGTGCAAAAGAAAACCGTCTCGGTGGATCGAGGAAAAATCGAACAATTTGCATGCTGTGTGGTTTTTCGCGTACGCACACCGTGGCCGCGTGTTCCCGTTCCTGTCCAGCGATCATAATCCATCCGAAGCGCAACGGGTTGCGATGAATTTACCGGGCCGAAAACAACGTTGAACAGAAGGCGTGTGCAGCGTGTGTATCGATCACCGCGGCGCGTTCAGCCGGCAAAACTGTAGACGTGCTGAGCAGTAGCGATTATTTTGCACCTCGCGGCCACACATTCCACACAGAACCGCTGTGATCGAATTGTGATTCCGATTCGTGTCCGGAATCGATTGTTCAACGGTACCAAAATTAAGCGCATCGGTACGCTGTGAAGCTAGGATTTCTGTAGTCAATGCAGTGAAGCAACAACCGAGCGCAAGGTGTCGATTGTAAAGCACGATTTCCTAATTAACTACTCGCGAACTTAACGTGCTGCGTGCTACTAGCTGACAATGAGTGACGCCTACCTGACCAAGGAGCATCTGGCTGGATTCGATAATTACAAGGTGAGGACCCTGCATGCACCCGTTACATAAGTATGAGGAGCAATGTTTGTATACTCTAGTCCTACAGGATAACGCACTAGCATTAGCATACGTTAAGCAATATCCGGATACTAGTTGTGTTGTGGACAATCGAGGTGTTATTGCATATCAGACGAAAGTGACCTGGTGTGGATAAAGGAAGAGCGTTTTATGAACGATATCGACCAAATATTGGCCTTCCATAGTGTGTACTTTTATGTTTTCTATGAGTCTATTTTTAGTCAACATTCGTGTTTCGTTTACTCTACCAAATATTGCCTGTGAAACGAATTGCTAGTCGAGAAGTTAGTTTATATTTTTGTTGTTTATTAGAAATCAATATCGTTTTTGTTTCTTAATGCCGCAAATCTAATGCATCTTTTCTTCTGATTTCAGTACAATGCTAAGGACACTTCGCCACTCAGTATTTACGTTATGCATCCGTTTTGGAATTGGCTCGTAGAGGTAAGTTTCTTGGGTAGAAGCTATTCATGGAACAAATGTATATGCTAATCTTAAACCAGTTTTGTTACACCCATTTAAACGTAAATGTTACGGTTCAGTTACGGATGAGTCGATGGATGAAGTATAAAACCCGTGACCACCTCTTATCACTGATTAGGCATGTCCGGTATGTCGGTGTCTTATCGTTTTCTTCGAAGCGAAAGACAGCGTTCTAAAAAAGTGCCAAAAATTTCCTGTTTGATAGGTAAAAGAAAAAGCATCGTAATTTTTCGATTGCATCATACACAAAACCATAACAGTTCCACTCCCATTCGTTCGCCGTTTCCCCACGTTGAACTGATAAGGAGTAGAAGGTAGAAATAGGTTGCCGAAAATACAGTCATGTACAGAAAACAGTATCATCCTTCTAATATTTGTCTGTATCCATTTCCTTTTCCAGTACTTCCCAAAATGGATAGCACCGAACTTGATGACGTTTGCCGGTTTTCTGTTTACGGTAGCCAATTTTGTGATGCTATCGTGGTATGATTGGGGCTTCTGGGCGAGCACGGAACTAGAAAACACGACACCGGTACCGAACTGGTTCTGGGCACTGGCGGCAGTAAACATATTTCTCGCCTACACGCTGGACGGTATCGATGGCAAGCAGGCGCGAAGGATTAAACTGTCCGGTCCGCTTGGCGAGCTGTTCGATCATGGGCTCGATTCATACTCGGCGTTCTTCATACCGGCCTGTCTGTACAGCATATTCGGCCGTGGTCCAACGTCGGTGCCACCGATACGCATGTACTACATCATGTGGACGATATTCTTTAGCTTTTATCTATCGCACTGGGAAAAGTATAACACTGGTGTGCTTTATTTACCCTGGGGATACGATTTGGGCATGTGGGTGAGTAGTGTAACGGGGGTCGGCTGTGTTCTTGCATAATACTATCATGTATTCTCTCCACAGGGTTCCGTTTTGATGTACCTAGCCACGTGGATGTTTGGCTATCAACTTTGGAAAGTGGAACTGCCGTGGGATCTTTCAGCAGGTCAGCTGATGGAACTTTGCCTACATATTAGTGCCATGTCCAACTTACCGATGGTAGTGTACAATATGTTCCGCTCATATAAAGATCGTACCGGCAAAATGCGCACGATGAAGGAAGCGATGCGACCACTCTTTACGTACGGCAGCTTTATGTTCGTGTGTTTGCTGTGGGTGTTTGTATCGCCAAGCGATATTATGAATCGTGATCCGCGGGCCGTCTACATTATGACGGGTACCATTTTTAGTAACATTAGTGTAAGTACGAAGAATTTGTGTCTTCATACTTGGATTGTGGTTCAAATAACTCTCTCTCACTTTTAGTGCCGATTAATTGTATCACAAATGTCCAACACGACCGCAGAAACGTTCAACTGGATGACGGGAGTGTTATGTGCGGCTGTTGTTATGAGCCTCACTATGCCATTGCTTGAACGCCCGATACTCTATTTGCTCGTGATCGGATCTTCCCTAGCCCATTGGCACTATGGTTCCGGCGTGGTAAGTTTTCCATCTGGCAATAGATTTTTTGATCGTGTAATCAATATGTATCGATACGATGTAACAATTGCAGGTCCAACAAATGTGCAAACACTTCAATCGACGCTGCTTTATGGTAACAAAACCGGAGGAATGTAAAGAATAGGAGACACTACTGAATGCAGTCTAGCTTCCAGAGTCCTTGTGTGCAACGTTAACTGTGGACATACCTGAAGCCTACAGATGCTTAGTTTTAGCAAGCCATCGGTGGAAACCGAAACAATAGGGCTTTGTTTACTTCGTTCAGCTGTTGATGGCACCAATATGCCTGTATACCGAGGCAAACACTAATCTGTCATATATGTTAACAGAGGACATCACAAATGGTTTAAACCAAATACGCTTTTAATTAATATTTCTTGCTTGATGTGAAAACGGCTAGTACGCCATCACGACAAAAATGCTTTAACAATCGAACGATGCACAATGTATTATGTGCAGCAGTTCGCTTTGCCTATTTTTATGGAATTGTAATGCCTGTAAAGGTGATCCATCGGAACTTTATGTTTTATTTCGATGCTATTATAAAGCTAGATAAACTAAGAGAACGAAAGAGAGACAGAGGGAGAGAGTTAGAGAGAACCCTTAAAATCAATCAATACACATTGGCAAAAACGTTTTGCGGTGCGCCAAACGGTCAATACCATATCGAATGATGAAAAGGGAACATCTGATCGAAGAAAAGGTACCTTAAAGTACCACAATACATGATGAAGGTATTTATCTCCCATGTACATACCTCATAATTTTTCTACTTGCATGTAAACTGTAACGGACTTTAAACACATACTCACATACAAAGGTTCTAGTGTACCTACCACTGTCTCGACACAACAGCCACCCCAGAACAGGTGACTCCATTCACATTATCATAAAACATCCAAAGAAGTAATTTAATGTCTAACCTCTGCTTCGCTCTTCCTTGTGCAAGCTCCGTTTCGTCCTTTGTATTTGACAGTACATTATCCTAACCGGTAGCTACAATGCATTTCGCTCTGTACATAGTGCCCGTTGTAAGAAATTATTAACTATTAACAATTTAATATCAAGATGACGTGTGTGTGTGTGTGTTCCACGGCCTCCGCGAGGTAGGTGTTTCCTCCCGCGAAAGCCTACCTTTATCGCCATATCGCGACGAATCAAAGAATAATGCGCTATGCCATGGTTTACCAGGTGATCGCGTAACGATCGTATTTGCTAACCGCTAGGGCAGAATAGTTGACGTAATTTTGTGCCGTGACATATTTGTATAGTGTATTTTGCATCATATAGAAGCGATTTTTGCATTTTATAATTATGGCAATTCATTCAGGAAAGCAGTAAGCATACATGTATCAAAATATAGCCCAGGACGGATTGAATTGGAATTGTACGGAAGGATGGTTAATTAACGGCGGATAAAAAAATACAGATTGTGGCGGTGCCTGCAAGCATCAATCCATTAGCGACGGACTAACTACGATCTCGTTGTACACATGTTAACAATTTCCGGAAGGAAAACTAACGACAATAACGAGTAGATAGACAGTGTTTCTATCGTGTGGTGCGTTAGATTGAAATGTTTCCTGACCCACAGTCTCTTGTCATGTTGATATTACGGATTAAGTAAAAGATTCGGTATCTGTTAGAAAGTCATTGTCCGTGTGCCGATAATAATGAATGAACCGTGAATTGAAATGAACATTTAACGATGCATGCAAGCGAGTGCGCACGATTTGACAATGGCTGTAAGATAAGTTATTAGTACTACATACCTGATTTATGCTGCACCACGGTCCCTCCCTTTTCTCTCTATAACAGTCAGTGCCATATACTATCATTTATACATCTTTAAAACCCTTTGTAACGGAAATAGTATGAAATATGTGAAATCCTAAATGTAATTTATTGCCTACGTTAATTTAGAATCATTCTCTAATTGTTTGTTAGCTTCCTTATACGAACATACAAAACAGCACCTCGAAGAGCTAGAGGTCAAATGCAAAAAAGCACCGCGAAGAGCAGGTGTAACAATTTCCAGTGTAACGAAAACGGAATGGATTGATTGATTGATTGATTAATTGATGGAAGAGTGCAAATGTGCGATGATGTACGCTAAACTGTATTAACATAAATTGATATTTAAACGGTACGAAGAGAAGAAGTTAGCACACAACATGCCAGCTCGATGCTACAACAGAATAGATTTATGTGCAAGGGAGTTAGTAATTTCGTAAGCGAATACTTCATCATCAGCCCAGGTTCATTCTGGGCACTGAACGCAAATGAAAAGAGAACTTGCGGTGGCTTCAAATTTAATCACGTTTTGTATTCCGGCTGGCTTTGTTAAAGTGCTATAACCAACCTACCCAATTGAAAGGCAGGCAAATTTTGTATCAGTTCTGTATGTTGATTGTTCCAAATGTCCGATATTGAAAGTCAATAAAAGTCAGTAAATATTTGAAAAATGGCTGTAGCCAATGTTTGCAACTAGGCTATTTAGCAGAGATAGGTGAATATTGCTGAAGGTTTAAGCGAACGGCCGTGTTGTTTTTTTTTTTTTGTTCTTGTATCACGGCCTGGCCGTATTAGACTTAATTTACCACGTAGCAGGTCAGTCAGTCCATGCTACGGGGGGACGGTCCGAATAGGATTTGAACCCCGGTCTGTGGTGTGAAGGCCCAGCGCCGAACCACTCTCCCACCGGGCCGCCCCAACGGCCGTGTTGTTAATTAGCAATAAAAATCCTTGATATATTTTGCCAGCCAAATCCAGTGTTGCGCAGTAGTGTGGTCGGTTTTGCTTTGCAATATCGTGATACAAAAGTTAACAAATTGATCAGCTACAAACTATGTTTGTTCTAATATTACATTTCAAGAACTAAAACATTTGTTGCAGTACGAATGATACAGTCCTCCTCCTCTTAGGTAATTAATGCGGTAGCGGTAGCTTTCTTTTCTGATCTGACTGACCAGTCCAGTAACCAGTTTGTCCCGTAGCCTCGTAGCTGATCATTAAACGATCGTCGATGCCGTTATGTTGTTCTAGGGCGATTCTGCCAATTACCGTTGACCGGTGCAACCTACTCATAGCTCCAGAACATGTCTTTGGTAGTTGTTTTGATTCCTTGTAGCCATCACGTCTGTGAAAGTCATCGAATGATTTCACTCATCCCCAGGTTACCGGAAGAGGAAACTATTTGTGAAAGTGATATGCTAATCGTTGATCGTGTTGCACTTAAAATAGAATATTCCAGCGAATATGAACAATTTTATGAAAGGAAAAATCTTTTTATGCGCAAATCATACTTTATCATACTTTTTTAATTACACACAGTGTAGTGCAACAGTGAAAAAAACTATACAATATGTGATGTTGAATGGCTGTCCGCTCGGTCGATTTCGATTAGGTTTTACTCCTAATGCCGCTCATGCACATCATCCCTCCCATACGATGATCGTTCTGTTTGTTTACTACAAAATATTTCTTTCTTGCAGATTCTCCTCCTCTTTTCGACGATCGCTAGCGATCGCGGGTGTCTTCAATGGGCTCTCTTGATTTCTCTCCAACTCACGGCTCTCACTGATTTATCCCCTTTTTTTCATCCCCTAAACAAAACCCTCTCCCGATGGAACAGATCTCCCCATCGCTTAGGGTTGCTTTAGCTGTGCTGATGAGAATTATGCTGAGCAGTCGCACGTTGAACTTGAACCAGAAAACATCCACTGAGCAACTCCGAAAGGCAAAGATCTGTTCGGGAAACAGTGAGTTACATATCAATTAAGATGCTGCGAGTCACGCTGTTGCTGTTCGTAGCCATGGTTACGATCGTTTCTGCCGGACCAACGGTAAGAAAGGATGATGCGGCAAATGCCATTACGACTGCTTTGCCCGAAACGAAGCCACCGGCAAATGAAGAACCTGCAACAGGTGAAAACACCTCTACGCCAGTGAAACTTCCGGTCAGCAATGATGAACAATCGAACGTTGCCACGAGCACCGTTGCTAGTGACACGCGACCAACAGAAAAAGTATCGACATCAGCAGCAGTCTCCACCACGACGATGTCATCGACAAGTGTACCGTCCACAGTGTCGACCACGGTATCGACCACAACCAAAGTTCCAGTAAGCAGTGTGTCCACCAGCCCAACGACAAAGCCTCCTCGTAAAACGATCACGTTCGATCAACGCCAGGAGGGCAAGTACAACATTCGTGCTGATCTGGAAAACTTTGTAATCGTGGTTGTACCGTCCGGTTCTTCATCCGGTGCATCGTTGCTCGACTTGCTCACGCGTTCGGCGCACAAGAAGGACGCACACCATCAAACCCGCAAAGCATCCCACAAGCGCAAGAATAACAAGGCTCACGGTGCACACAAGAAGATCGCACAGGTAACGCCGGAAGTAATTGTACTGGACGAGAACAACCAAAGGTCAGCCCAGCTCGAGACGGAAGAGTTCATCGAGGGCCGCACGCCGTACAAGGTGGATCTGTCCAGCAGTGCGCGCAGCGTTGATGGAGCCGACACGGACGTCGGCCCCAGTGCTTCGGGCCGGAAACCATCGTTCACGTTCAGTGTAGAACCGGCGTCCTCGAGTCGTTTGGTTCGGTTCCCGGCACCGTCAGGTAACTATCCCCATCCGCACACCGCCCAAGCCGATGGGCATGGCATCGGGCGGGCCCTGCGGGCAGGCGGGTATCCTAACACTAACACACTGGTAGTAACCGCTGGTAGTAGTAGTGCCACTAACAATCACATCCTTCCTGGTGACGGGGACAACCCACAACGTGATGGAACCACCTCCCTCCTGCTACTGCTTCGCCGGATCAACGACGCCGGCAACGTGGCCGAGCCGGGACGTGACGGTATCGCCGGGGACAACGGGCTGCTCGTCTACCATTCTCACCATTCACCTTCCTCCTTCGACAGCCTAGAGTTTGAGCCTTTGCGCTCCGACGTCGACATGACGCAGCTCCAGCTACAACCGGACAACGAATACCGCTACGACGATCTAGAGCAGAACGATGCCGACGCGTTGGACGGGGACTGGGATGAATTGCGACTTCTCGGCGCACAGGAACAGTGCGGTCCGGATCGGAAGCGGGACAGCTATGGTGTTTGTCAGTTTGTGCAGCCATGAGCCATCAAGAAGCCCCATGTTCCGGCCTCTCCTTTTGCGTAGCAGATATATACATATTTTATAGTGATTAGCCCGTAGGTTAAGTGTGCTAGGACGGATGATCTCCCGCAGCTCGTGCGATTCGCGAGCTCAGCCGGGGTGCTTTTGCGCAAAAAGAAACTGCCTTCTGCTGCTGTTTTATTTATTGATGCCATCGTGCCAAATAAAAGCCATACTCTACTCGATCTCGGTTCAGTGTGATAAGTGATTTACTTATGAGAACTGGGGAACCTTTTGAAGTCTGCCACGATTTTTCCTTTCGCAACCAAATTTGATAGTGGGTATGTGAGTAATCCACTGCACTGTTCGACCATGGGCAAGATAATCGAATGACGTCGTAGAAGGTACGGGAGGAAGTTCTCTGCTGGCGAGAGCATCTGGAAGTACTCCTTCGGTGATGAGTGAGCGGGTAGATGAGTATTTTAAGAATAATCTACATCAGTTCATTCGGAACATTTGTTTGCTCTAGAATCGGCATCATCGAGATGCTGGTCGACTTTCTCGCTGGTACGATCGTGATGAACCAAAGCATGAAGACCCATAAAGAGTTGTACAACTTTGGATGATTAATTGCAAAATCATCAACTGTGTGAGCTTTAAATACGAAACCTACAGAAGAACGATCTTCGAAGGGAACAAATGCTAGGAAACGAGAGCGGGACACATCGGCGAAAGAACATGGAAACAAACAGACCAACAAAAAAAAAAGCCTCTCAGAAAGGAAAGGCCGGTGATCCCCAACGATTCCGTTATATTCCGCGACCTACTTTCCGGTGAATGTCGTTATCGAGCACATGTCGCATTTGATACGCAGCGGGGCTGGACTACGTGCCCGTCCGAGAAGCCGGGAATCGTCGACGAACGAGAACACAACCTAAGCGAGTGATAGTTCCATGTTTACTCTGCACGTTTAAGGTGATTCGCGTCACCTTCTTTTTTATCGGGGGATCTGAAAAAGTTTGTTTTCTTACGTCTTTTTGGGGCCAGGAATGTTTTTTTAGTTGGGGTTGATTCACTGGATAATTTCAGCAGATAATCAAAATCATCTAGATATGTTTTCCAGAATAGACTCATGTGGATGCTTATCCCTGGAGTAACATTAACGTGGAGCGTTTTCGTATAAAAATGGATAAATACAGTTATGAGTTCTTGCAGCTATTAAATGTGCTAAAAATTACCCAAATTGCGCTCGTTTGCCTCTTTGTGATGATGCACGCAACTTCCATTTGCATTCGACACTACGCTTGCTGGCGTCATCAGGCACAGAAATAGAACTGCTACTGGAATTGCTACCAAGTAGAAAAGAAATTCAATACTCACCATCTAGAAACCACCAGAAGTACCGTTTCATCCCTTTGGCAGACTAACAGAAAACGGTCCGGTTCGATCTTCGTGACAGCTTCCGGGGCGCAAAGTCCAGTACGATACTACCAACTTATGTTTCCTGTGAAACGAAACAGTCCATCTAAAAACAACAACACATCAACCCCAAACAGCCACCGGATAGATGTCAATTATCGTATCGTCTAGCGATTCCAAATTTCACCCCCAGGGGATGTCATACTTTGGTCGAACAAAAGAAAAAAAAAGCATCCCTAAAGTGATGATATTCTCCCTACAGACGAATGGAACCGATCGAACATCTAGGCTAGAAAAATCATCCACCGATGATAGAGCTTTCACGTCGAGCTAAAACAAACTCGAATTGAAGAAAAACGGCAAAGAAACGGTTAGTTTCGTTGACCCCAAGGAAGCTTGGGGCGGCGTCGAAAGCTCCACGTTCGATTGCTATGTTAAGTGCAGGGGTCCGAGCGAGGCCACCCGCTTTAAAAAACGGGGGAAAAGCAGGAGGTATCTCCTCCAGGCATGATCGGGGTAACCTGTTCGAGATGGACCCGGAGGATGTGGTTCTTTGCTTCTCTGTCTCTTCTTGAACTTGGTGATGCTTTCTCTCGATCTTAGAGGATCACAGCGGTTGGGGATGAGATATCTAGCAAGTGGTATTGATGGTTTCATCATTTTCCTTCGTCTCTCGTTTCAGACGTATTGACCCCTTGGGTAAGATGTTTTGGCTGGACCAAGCTGCTGCGAGTATAGAACGCGATGTGAAAGTCGTAGGATGTTGAGCAACAGTGAGCAACGAACTAAACGCATCGCAATAGTCGGCGTTAAGCTTGGAGATTGTTACAGAAAATGCTCACATTTGCGAAGTTTTCTAGATTGTATTAGAAGGTTTGCGATCTTCTGAAGGAGCTAATAAAGATCGCATGATCAATTTATGTCTTCTGAAACAAAGCTCTAGCCTACAATTGTTCAACACTGTACATAGGATCCCGGACACGGACTCAACTGTACATAAGCCAAACCAGAATGATGTCCCCCGCGTCCAGGAAAGCCTTTCTGTGGGATAGCCCACAGAATTGCAAGTGAGAAACGAGGTTTTATACCGATTGTTGCTTGACGGTTGACTCTGTTCAAGAAAGTTACGAAGAAAGCACTTTCCAGAGAGAGTGAGTGGGATACGATGGCGATCTTCCTGTTGATGTTCTTGTAGAGAACGGGAAAAACAACCCATTCTGCAAATCGAACGGGTTGGATGCTTGTGGTCCAGCGCTAGAACCTTCACTCTAAATCAGACTGCGTTCGGAGCAACATCTCGGCCACTCTCTGGAGATCCTAAATCTGTGTCCGTTCGTTCATCATACTTCCGCAGTTAACCATGGGCACATTTTGGAGTGATCGTACGGTAGTTTTATCGTTTTTGCTGGTGCTATCAACAGTGATTCGGCTCCATGCACTACCCATACCGAGCATTCTCGATAACGACAGTGATTATGATTACAGTATCGAAAATGAGTACGATCTAGTGTTCGATCAGCGTCAGAATGGAACTGCCAATGTGCACGTGTCAGTGGACGGTGTTATGCTTGCGCTTCCGGCACCCGAATTGTCCCCATCCGCATCACTCGCTGGAGCGACACTGTTGGATATGTTTGCATCGCAACTTGCTGCTGGCGGCGAATCGGAAGGCGACAGTTCAGAGGAATCGTACGGTAGCATCAGCTCGGGATCATCATCTGCGGCAGCAGCCAGTTCATCTACTTCCTCTACTAGCACCACCACGACGACAGTGGCTCCAGCTTCTGATCCGTCGTTTGCCAGTGACTTCCCTTACCCAACTCTGTCCGCCAATCTGCCGGCCAGTTTACTGGGCCAGGGACTATCGTTCTTTTTCAACCAGAAACAAGGCGAAATTCCCTTCCGCCTTAATACTGCAGCACAGGACGATTCAACGAAACATACCATTCCCATACTGATTGCTAAGCCCGACAAAACTCCAGTTACACGAGATCCAGGTTCGGCGGAATCGAACGAAGACAGTCGAGAGCTGACGGAACCGGTAGTGCAGCAAACGCCAAAACAACAGGCCGGAAAGAAGAAGCGTAAGCATAAGCGGAAGTAATTATTGTTCTCTCTACAGGATATTAGTCGCAGTCAGCTTTTACTACATAGAATCGTAACGATTTTCTTTTGTACAGGTACAAGTTGCGTGTTGCCAACTTGCTAAGACCGTTGCTGAAGCGTACCGTGCTGGTTCAGTGAGCGATGGGATAGAGGTTTCTTTTGTGATAAGAACCGTTGTGAAGAGAACCTACAACTGAGGGCAGTTTATCGCCAAGGAACAAACGGATCCTCAATGCTCAGCACTAGCCCTTAGCGATGTGAAAGAGGTGCGCATTTACTATAACCACTATTTTCTGTTAAGCTTATGTAAACTCTCAACAATAAAAACTATTACGATAAGAATGCTGTGGTGGACATATTTCATTCAAACAAATCTCTCCTTCTCTCTGAATTCTATAAATATGAATTGGAATGATTCCAGATTCCGTTATGCCGAGAGAAGAGATATTCTCAAACAGGGAACCTGTTTTAGGACTGTTTATTACACCCCTAATGTCAGCATGTTGGTTAACAGTTGTTCCTTAGTTTTAAATATACATAAAAAATGTGCCACTAACCAACTGAAGAGGAACTAGATAAAAATTTGGGTCAATATTGACACTGGAGATGCTCAAGCACAATGGCCTGAAATGTTGCCAGTCGACTTAATAAATAAGTTAAGGGATTATTTGTTCTCTTTGTTCTGTACTAAGATTTACATAATAGTGTAATTAACACATGCGTAGTATGACTTATGCAATTGAGTTAGACCTTGACCCAGAAGACAAATTTGTTGCAATATCCTAATTGTTAAAAAAATTTTTGATAACATTCTTTGCAAAAGCTTGTATTCTAAAGCTTGTTTAATTAGCAACCTTACACATGGCATATGGCACCGTTTACGAGGCCAATCAAATAAGTGATGATCTGCAAGATCACTTAATTTACCATGAAATTAACGTCCATTAACAGCTTAATCAATTCGCAGCGGGAACTACGTTATGTGGTTTTGTCTTTTTTGTTTTGTTTTTGCCTTAACTCAAACGAGGAAGGACACACCATTTTCTTAGTCCGCCATAAATTCAAACGCGCCCCATTCGGGGGGGTTTACGATCCGATCCGCATAATCGATCGATCGGCGGTCTGGTCTGCGGCAAAAGGTTCGCGTGTCACGCATCATTCGAATCACCTGTTTTGGGTTTCTCTTTCCATAGTTTCCCTTCCACGGATGGCATTTCTTTGTGTCTGATGTCTCCAAAGGTTTTACGTGCGTGTGTGTGTGAGTGTGTTGCATGTTTGTTTGCGGAAGGCTGCCAGTTTCTCCACGTTTCTATACGCACCGGTCACGTATTTCAAATGGTATTTCAACTGAACAATCGATCGAGTACGGTGTTGAAAATATGTTTAAGCGTAGCGCATTTAAAGCAATAAAACATAATAACGTTACAATCACACAGTTATTCTAAATCAAAAGGTTAGTAAAGTACTATGAAGGCCCCTTTTCCACGCAATCAAATTATCAATCCATGGACTTCGAGTCACCGTACCTAATATGTTAGCACACCGTATACAAGAGATGAGCTTGTTTCTCTTCTTCGCAGTACCCCAAGGTGGTTGTTTCGTTTGTTGTTGCTGTATTTTTTTTTTTCGTCTATGCTCCATCGTTCCCAATTTTCAAGAGGGGTCACGATGGGTATCTTCCCATTTTGAACCGTTGTCATCTTCGTCACAATGGTACAGCGCACGCGATCCCCTTGGCACTGATCATCATCCGTCGAAGTGCTGCCGAACTGTGCGGACATAGTTTCTTGCCAGAGTGATCGGTCACACGTGTTTTGCGTATTTTTGTGAACCGATAAGAGCGCTCTAACCGATAGTATATGTGTTTTTCTGCCCCGTTACGTCTAATGACGCTCTGGTTTAACCATTTGGAAGTAACGCAGTGAAATGTTGGGGGTGAGACTGTGCGGCGCTTTATTGGTTGTGATTTTAGTGCTCCATTTGACGCTGGCAATAGGTGCAAAGCGGTATGGATCAGTCGGTTCGAGCGTGCGACCATTCCAGTTGGCAGGGAAAGTGAAACGTGAAACTGTAAATGACGATCGAGTCGTAGAAGATGACGGTGAGGATGACAAGATCGATTCCTCGGAGAAGGTTATCTATGACCAACGTCAGGTCAATGGCGAAACCAATATACGCCTGACGATTAAGAACGTTCAACTGCAACTGCCAGAATCGCAGCTAGCGCTCTTTCAAAAGACAAACATGGCACAGCTGATTCGGAATTCCGTACTCCGTTTGCTGGGAATAGAAGTGACTGAGCCGTCCGAAGCTCCGCAAGCTTCTTCAAGACGTCCTCCCGTACAACCGAACCCATCGTCAACGGAAAAACAACCGATTGAGAATTTGGCCCAATCGCTTCCAGATATTAGTGCGTCGATGTTGCAAGTGAACGGTAACAATTTACCCGCCAAGTTCTTTCTCGAGATTAGCGACTTTCTCATGAATACGAATGACAATGATGCGGTGGATGACATGCGCGTAGAAACCAACCACAACCAGCAGCAGCAGTTAGAGCAGCAGCAGCTGGAACAACAGTTGCATCGTTTCCAACAGCAACAGCAACAAAATCATCCCTCGTCCCAACAACCCCCAGAACCGCTCTTTGCAACGGAAGAGATCAAGATCGAGCGGTTGGAAAATACGAGCAATGTGAGAAACCAAACGATCACCATTAGCAAAAAGCGCCATCAGGTGGGACCATTGCCAATGGATGGAAGTGCCGTGGAGACAGTGAGCAAGGAAAATCATCATTCCACCAATACGACCCGAAATGCAACTGAAACTTCAGATCGATTCGTTGAGACGAAACCGATTCGACTAGATACGGTTCAAGCTGCTTCAGCTTCCTACGTCCCGAAGACGCTTCGCGAAAAGGTCATCTGGAAGATGCCAGAGGACGTTACCGGTGATGAAACCGATGGACAGTAGAAAACGAGAAGTGCACAGGTATGGGGAGAAAGAGTGAAAGCTAACAAATGAAATTTGACACACAAAAACCACTATGTGGCAACGGATGGAATTTGTTTTTAGATAATTGAAAAAATAAAAGCACGCGAAAGACAGGCAATCAAACTAGTTAGGAGCAAAACAAGGATCATCCTTACTTTCCGGTTCCTGAGAGTAATAATTGAGTTCGATTGAAATGTACCTGTTGTAAATAGCAAGGACATTCCAAAAATTTTCGGTCAGCAAATAAATTATTGAATAAAAAATCCCACCCTTATCAACGATTGTAATCTTTATCACTCCAACACGATTTTTATTACAATCATCGTATACGATAAGCATATCGCTTTGGCTAACGCATGGAAGCATTTTTCACCTACATTTACCATTGAACTAATTAAGTACATTAGCTTTGTATATGCATCTGGGGCTGGTAGACTCACACAAGATGCCTAATCACTTGTTTGCTTCCTTGCAGACTACCCACCAGGCAAATATTGCCTTTCTTACCACTTCTCGCTTAAGAACTATCACGGTCTTACACGATATGACGATATTTACAAGCTTGTGCTGTTACTAGTGGACGGTGGAGACACAGTACAAACGAACACGACGACGAAAAGAAAACTGAAACTTAAACAATAACAACAAAACACTCACAATCGAGAAATCGAAACAATAAGAACTAGACAATACCAAAACTGACACCGCTGCACCCCCGGCCCAGAACCCGGACGTACCGTGCAGCAGTCTTCATAAAACAGCCATGTTGTACCTCCGATGATGAGGATCGGCTTTGTTTCCTGTCCGAGAGCATTCTCACTCCTTTTGAATCGGATCGTAAGCCGGAGTAACGGTGAACTTTTTGGAGCTGCGCTTGAATCCCGGCAAACCGTAGCTTCTCGTCGATTTGCCAGCGCGTTCGCCATGGTGTCCACCGTGACTAGTTTCACCCTTTGCGCCGGACGTTCCAGCGGCAACATCCTCCAGTATCTTTGACAATGGCGCGGATGCTCCACGCAGTGACTCCGAGAAACGACTGTGGCGTGAGATTCCACCGTGTATGTTGATGGGATTCGAAGGATTCATGCGCCGATGTTGTGTGGGTGAGGTGGACTGTCGGAGTTGGAGAGATAGAGATAGAGAAAGTGAGTAAGTGAGTTGCACCGTAAAAGAGACTCCCAACTCTAGACATGTTCACTTACGAGTCGTTCAAAGTGTGAAAAATGCGGTCCGGCATGGTGTGATGAGTAGTGGAACTGGTTTTCTGCAGTGTTTGCCGATAGGCTTAGATAGAGGGCTTCCAGTTCCTGGATCGTGGGCCTGTGGTCTCGCTGGTGATAGTTGTGTCTGGGGGACCAGGTATTTTGGTTACCTTTGGACGCTGAATTCAGCAGATAGTCACCACGGAGCCCTCCAGTTGTGTCATTGTTGTGGTGTAGCGTTGTTAGCTCCTGCATGAGATTTTTGCTCATCGAGTGACCATCAGTCGTGTGCAGCGTGCGGTTATAATCACGTGCAATCTTGATGTCGTGCTTCCAGAACTGTTTCTGGTCTTTAGGCACTACCGGTGCTACCTCTTTGATCTGTTGGAAAGAAGACAGGTCATTATAAAATTTCAATGCATATACAGTTTTCCAAGGCAATACGTACGATTAGGAACACTACGCCAGCCAAATATATGCAGAAAATGTTGAGCAACGTCAAAGACATGCTCATACATCCGAGCGTGAACAGTTCGAGGCCCTGATTTTCGGAGTAAATTTGCGTTTTGATGAGCGTTCCATAGCGAGATTCTTCCGATCCAAACAGGAAATACAGACACGATAACGCCCACAGTACACCCTGCAAAGGCAACCGAAACAGAATTAATAGTAATATCACACTGTAACAAACCACCTTCCGATAGTGGTTCTTACCGCATTAACAGCCGGCGGAAGCAAGGAAGCGGAGATGGCAACACCAACGAGCGATCCAATGTTTTCACCCAAAATGGCAATGGCAACGGCTGCCCCGGATGGTAGCGCAATTGCAATACCGACCAGCAGCGAATGCGTTTCGCAACGGGCCAACATTTCATGCGTAATACCCTCACCAACGCTGTACCGTTCGTCTATACTGCACACGATCAAGCCAAAGATAAAACCCACTGTGACGGTAAGCATGATGCCGATGATTTCATTCTTCAAACCAATCAACTGCAGGGTACGTTCTTTAACAACCGTTCCAAAGATAACCGCTATAATGGGACCCTAGTGTGAAGGTAAAGATTATTCCAAAATACAAAAATGTATCGTTAATGGTTGTGAAATTTAAATTACGTTACGATAGACACGTGCGATCGCTTTTAGCGCTCTCTATGTAATAGACATGGAATTAATCTCTTCGAACAGAGCGCCATCTGTACGTCAACATTCCACTTACCATTAGCGGCGAAATCAACATGCTGGCGATGAGGAACACAGAACTGTCTTCAACCAACCCAAACGCTGCCAAAATACTTTTGAATATAACGAAAATGAAACACAATGACCGTTATCCAGAGTACAAAACGTCCACACCCGTACGCTTATCACATACCTGGCCACCGCAAGCATCGAAACGAAATCGAATGACACTTGTGCATCATGCTTCACTTCCTCCACGATCTGTGCCACGTTTAGCCGTGCACGGACGGTCGACAGGAAGGTGTTCCACGCGCCATCGTTGTTTTTGTTCGGATCAGCAGCCGCTCCCCTAATTAGTAAGTGCAACAATTAGTATCACTTTCTTTCGACAACGCCTGGTTTAGGCCACAAACACACACACACACAAGCTTCTACTTACTCTTCTGCCTCTTCGGTAGCCGGTTCCGGTGGTTGGCTGTACAGCGTGCATGACGTGATCGAGATGGTCGAATTGAACCGTTGGCCAACGCCCCATGAGCTCAGCATGTAGATGATATCGTCACCCATGGGCCCCGATTCGATCGAAAACATAATCTGTGAGGAAGGAAACCCGCGCACACGGAGTTGTCATTCATTTTCTTATGGTGAGCCGATCGTTGGGTCAAACTTACGTGAAAACCATTGCCCTTATCTGTTTCGATCCAAGCCGCAGTATGAATGCGCTTCTCAGCGATAATCGTTTTTAATACCTCCTCCATCGATGAGTCACCGGTAAGGGTCAATTTTTCTGCTGCCTCCTCACGTGCCGTTTTCTCCTTGCGAGCCGAGCCGATGAGATCCTTAAAGCCATCCCACGACTTGCGCAGTGCCGATGCTCGATCGAACGGTTCCGCCAGGAAGTTGGACTTTTTGTCCTTTCCCTTTTCTCCTTCGTCGGCATCCTCTTCCTTAGCATCAACCGCTTCCGTTGCTATCTCTTCACCATCCTGGTCGATAAACTTGATCGCCGGTGGTCCGACCGGGTCCCCTTTCTTACCATCATCATCGGACGGTTTGACTACGTTGCTGGATTTCGGAATCTGGCGAGAATAGACCAAACAAATGATAAGCGTTCCGAACGCGTCAACAAAAATAGATTCAAAATTGTTTTTCAATTTCAAAACCACCACATTCTAAGCTTCTATCCCTGGAGAAACATACTGATCCACGATACGTTCTTGATGTTTATATAGAATGGCGAACCATCCACGATCGAGTCATAGTAAATGTTCACTTCGTTTACAAAACAACCGTGACAACCGTCCTGTACATATTTTCCCACACCCGAATGGAATATGGAGCGCAGTTTTGTAAAGTTATTTTTAAACAAACACACACACACACAAATTCTTTTGAACACGTTTCCCTGTGCTCTTAGCTTAACTTCGGGAACGTTAAAGAAAGTAACACGTGAGATGCCGCTACGCTTGCGGTGAAGCTGAGTTTTGTCTGTTCTTTAAATAGTGTGAATGTTTTTAATCATCACCCATCTCACGCTGATCGACTGAATGTCCGTTTGCAGACGTTCAAGTGCAAATTGGTTTTAAGTATCGCTTGGATTAAATCCAACAACTGACAAGCTTTTCAAAACAAAACCTTAAATTTCTAATAGATTTATGTTGGCAAAATGAGATAGTGTGAAAGAGTGATTGAAAACTGTGTAAATAAACTTGTTTCTGTATTGCATTCACGTATGTCCAATGTGCCGCTTATCAAAAAATATCTCTTCACTGTATTTGACTCATCAAACATGGTCTAAGGTGCAGCCATCAGACGGAAGGCAACACTCTAATCGGAAAGCAAACAGTTAACACTTATCCCTGGGACAGTGTTGACGGGTAGATCGTGTCGTTGCTGTATGAATGATTTAAGCTTGTTTTCGGCGTTATTATGTGCATCATAAAGTTGTTTTCATCCTCAATTGTAGCAACTTTGACGCGAAAGCTGATAAAGAATGCTTCTTCTTAAAGACAGCTTTCTTGAAGAAGCCGCTTGAATTATCATAAACTAAGTCAACGTCCAGCACGTTGCCGTTTTACATATTGTTTCCCTGTTCGGAAGTAGCCGACAAAATGCAGCTAGTGTGGTAATAATTCGTCATTTAGTTTTGTTTGTAGTCCTTTGGAGGTGCAATGCATTTCGTCGTTTCACTTGTTCAAATAGTCGCTCTAGGTCAGGAAAACGAAAATGAATTGAAATGCCACAAAATACACACACACACACCCCAGCCTACAATCAACGTGGTCGGTTATTTATAACAGAAGAAACGGAAATGAAGTGTCGGGTC
Source organism: Anopheles culicifacies (assembly GCA_000473375.1). NCBI lineage: Eukaryota > Metazoa > Arthropoda > Insecta > Diptera > Culicidae > Anopheles > Anopheles culicifacies. The sequence continues at coordinate 37,445 of AXCM01000336.1, read as the reverse complement.
TTAAGTACCCTTAAACTCAGCAAGAAAAACATACAGTCGGTGTTTGGGTAGATGGAGAAAATCGATCCTACTAATCAATATTTTGGAGCATTTGTGTGGTGCATTTTAGTGTGGAAAATTTTATTATCCACCCTAAAGAGATGCTATGATATAAAGCGATCATTTGTTTTATGTTTGCTTTCACTGTTTTTGTTTCAAGAGCACCGGGCCTCATTATTCGATAGCGTCATTGAATTGCAAACTAAACTACCATCTATTCCGCACAGGAAGGAAGTTACCATCGTCTGTTGGAATTGCTTTACCTTCGGCGGCCCAGGTTAATATGTTAAAATGTGGCTTTTGCGCCATTTCTGCCATAGTTGATTACTCGACGGAAGGCGCCATCGTTTGAACTTGTGTTTGCTGCTAAGTAAACGACTCACAGAGACAATAGTAAGCATGTGTCCGTGTACGCGTGTTTCATCTCAACTACGCGTACATACGCGGCGATCATGATCATGCTTTCTTGTTCGTGGCAAAGCAAAGTGCCTTAAAATACTTCATACGATGAACGAATGATAACGCACACCAGTGACCGTATCTGGCCGGGATGCAAATTGCTGATAGGTGTACCAGATAACACCGACCAAATGCGATCGATTCCGATGACCACCATGATTACTGCTATGGTGGTTCGGTGTAAACGTAGGTGTAATCTTGACATGAAGCATGTTGCCGTTACTTTACCACTTCCTTTACGTTCCATTCTTACCTTTGACGATGCTTTTTTGGGCTGTGGCGTTACGAAGGGTTCCATCTCCTCCGATTTTCCGGACGGTCGCTCGGTGTCCTTTTCATCTTCCGTAGTGGCGGTCGCCGTTTTGGCAAGCTGTTCTTGCTCCTTGCGCCGTAGCTCCCGCTCATAGCGAGCGGATGGAATGTGCACCACAAAAAGTACACCGGCCATTTTTTTTACTTTTTATAACTTAACGTTCACTCATGTACCGTTTGAAGCTCATAGATGGAACTGCTACGAAACTACGCTTCAGCCACCATCTGTTAGAACACTTTTCCGTCTAGATGGGAAGTTTCACGGCCAGATGCGTCGCGCTGCTATTTACTTGCTTGTAGAATACGACACACTCGCACCAATATTGGCCAATTGCTTTATTCTATTTTGATAGCACTGATCCGTTACCGGCGTTTTCTTTCCGACCAATGTACGACTGTCCTTGAAGCTTCCTACAGATGAACGCACTGTTTTACACAGAGATAAGGACGAAACACCAACACCTTTGGTTCGAGCGTGTGCCTGCACAGAATGGAGAATCGATTCACACGGTTACTGGCGGTCGATAACTTCTTCACGCAAAGGACAAACATTATAAGCACAACTACATTAGCAGGTTCTAAAAAAAATGCCGGTTCATATTGACCCTTCTTCCTTCCCGCGTTCGGCCTGCTGACAACGTAAATATAGCTTCTGACACGCTACAACATGCGGCCGAAAATGCTGAATACGCGCAACATTATACACCGTGTGTTGTGCGGCGACTGGGTGCTCCAAATATTAACTACTTTCCCCATTACTTACCACCGTTCAGCGTCACCACGCGTAGAGTTGCTGCAGCAGAACGACTTTGATTACGGCACAAAAAAACCGTCCCTTCCTTGGAAACCGACCGAATCCGATGCCGGACAACGAGTGACTGCCTATCGCGGTACATGGCGGCATGCAACGATGGCGTTCATTTCTTGGTTCGGTTTCGTGCTATTACAAACATTTGGACACGTTTCGTGATCATATGGCATTGCCATGGTAACGTAGACACACGCCACCAGCAAACTGCTTGGGAGTATATCAACCACAACTGTATGGTTGCAATTAAATAAATTTATCTGTATTAAACAATTTTTTGGAGAAGTAATTTTCTACATAAAAATAGTTTCCTCGTCTATCCATTTTTTGATGTCAGGTCGTAGGTGTAACCGTAGGTACTGTAGGGACTAAAGGGAGAATAGTAAAGGTAAGTTTACGATTAGCGCAAGCATCAGGACGCGGACGTACCAGGCGAGAGCCAATAGGAGTTAAGAACAGTTTGTTGCGAAAAAGAATGCATATTGGCCGAAAGACATAGCTCCATGAAGGTGCACGTAAGGGATCAATGCTGTGATTGATCAATCATACGGAAGATCAGGCAAAGGAGATGATTTAACGAGTTTCTGATGTTTTATAGAAATTTCAACAAAGCTTCAGATTGAGACATCGCATATTTTTTGGATAAAGTCCTAAAAATATTTATAGAAAATATTGAACTTGATTTCTCAAATACGGGAATTAATTCTGCAATTAAACATTAAATGTTCCGCTTGGATATGTTTTGGTCGAGCAGAAAAGCGGTTGTTTTAGTGTAGTGTTTCTCTACAGCCTCTCTCACATTTTACAGCTCTTGCTTTGTTCTCCGCATGTGAGGTGGGTTGAAAAGTACTTAGGTTATATGGCGTTCAATATTGAAGCAAGAATGAAAAATAAAAGTTAGATGTTAACTAACACAATAAATTACTGATATTTTTCTGTGTTGATTTTGCCTCATTAGTTGTTAATTTAAGTATGGTGTTATTAATTATACAACACTGATCTTCAAACTCCTACAGGCTGATCTGATTTGCTACATAAAAAATTTGTAATACACAATTCATCACAGATACTATAATTTTGTTATATTTCAAGTGACTAACTATTTATTCCAAGAAGGACCATCGTTGGTGTCCAATACGATGTCCAATCGATAAACTCAATACGCTAAAGTAATTAAGTGGTGTTAAACAGGTGGCTATGAGTGACTGGCTATAGGTGAGACTAGCGAGCTAATTACCTTATCGGTGCATCCATCAACGATACCGCGATGCAAAAAGTTCCCGCCGTACGCATATCTATTACGTCACACGCATTTGAAGGGGGGATTTGTGCTCACGACAGTCATTCTCACATGCTGTGCTTTGCTGACTAAAACATAAAAAACACAGATTCGGCCGGTAACTATCTCTCCTCTCATGTATACCAAGGAACAAGGTGGGGCTTGCTCTCGATCGCGAACAAAAGCTTCGCAACCCGCGGCCAATCGTTTCAATAAGCGTTTTGAGTTCGATTCGAGAGGATCAATTCAAACAGTGTTCAGTGGCATTTTTGTGATCACCTTCGTCAAAGTTTTAATTGCACCGGATATCCAACAGCCCAGGTAAGTTTACCGGAAGACTCAAACAAACGCGTAATTCAGTGAAGCGTAGTGAAACAATTAAAGATCGAGCGTGTAATGTCGCGGATGAAACTTCCGTTCGAATTTGAGAGAATACAATGGAATAAAGTGCAGTACTGTTTGGCCTCAGATAGGTTGTAGTAAATGAGCCATTCTATTTGCAACCGTATGATTTGTTTTTTTTAACAAACCGACTTTCATAAATGTGTATGTGCACAAGGATAGGGGAACCATGTATCGAACGGATGTGGTGATCTTAGCTACAATCCTACGGAATAGATTATCGCTAGCATTTGGCTGTGATCTATCTTTCCATAAATGTGTTCCTGTTGCTAGATTTGCACGCCGGCGATCAAGAGTTCGTGATCATGCAACGATTTCCTTTCAACCAAGCCCGACTAGAAGGTCTGTGTAAACCTCTTATCTTCCCTTTAATCATGGGGAAATGAGCTAACATTGCCGGGATTTCCTCCATTATTTCAGACGACATTAGTTCATGAGGAAATATAAGATTTACAGCGGAAACTGATAGTTCCAAAGATATATGAGTAGATATTAGAATAAATCGAAAAATAAGTGATTTTTGAATTGCAATGCAATGAGCAAACAATTGTTACTTTTATCCCTCACCAACATAGTTTGTCCTTCAACAAATAATAGGCTTCACGATACAGGAAATAAGTTTATATGCAAATTTCATTTAACATGTGAAATAACAATACAAAAAAAGGTCCCCTATCCGCAGTACAGGACCATATACAAGGCTAAAACGACGCAACAATCCTCCATTTTATTTGCGGGCAATGACTGTACAAGATCATGCAGAGCAGTCTGACAACAAGAGATTAGATTCAAAGCGGTTAACCTTCGTACCATATCCTACAAAAAATGGTTGGTGTCTGGTAACCAACGTGGAAGGTGATTTTTTATTTTCAACACGCTTAGAAGGCAACACAATGTGAAGAGGTTTTTATAGCATGGAGGCACGACCTGGCGATCGTTGGTAAAGGTGCTGCAGTGTGCTGTGGTCCTAAGCCACCTTCCATATGATAGATTATACATAATTTGAAGGATTTCCGCTGCGAAGGATGCTGCCTATAAAAGTTATCGTTTTTGTCTTCAGTGTCACTGACAACGTTTTAGTATGATCTTCTGCTATGTCTAACACATGGCTGGAGGCTGGATGGATTATACATTCAAAATGGCCACAGTCTACGTTTATGCCAGGTGCGAAGGAGCGCACAAAAGGATGAACAAGTTTGGCCAACGGATGATGGATGGATTGAATGCTAACCGCTAACCATTCCAGAAAGATGTTTTTCGTTCAATATCAACAAGCTTAAATATCTGACAAGTTCCCGGCACTGTAATCACGATCGAAGTAAAATTATATTAACGTTAAGTTTCGTCGGTTGGGCAAATTCAGCGCCTAAAAAGCAAAACCTGTTTCACTTGAGCCCGTTTTGATTGTGTTGAGTTTTTGTGTGTTTGCCCATAGCACTGGCCTTAGCATATTCGCAACCAACCATCATACCGAAGCTCTCTGTACACAGGAATGGTGAATGACCCGTGTGTAGAGTGAGCGTTACAACCATAGGTCTGTTTCAAGGTCTTCCAAAATTGCCGTATGCCGATTGGCGCCATCTTAAGCACTTAACACGCACACAGGGAACAAACACGCGGCTAGAACTAAACTTGATTGATTTCTAGTTCTCGATTGATGGGAGTCTGCGTTACCAGTTGCGCCTATGATGAGAACGGAAATGTTCAAGATCGCAAAGGGTCGATCATTCAAAAGAACAGCTACACCGTATGACCCAACCATCGAGCACTACGCTCTCGCGGCTCTGCAGTTGATTATGCAGTCAGACTTGGGCAGCATTGACCCAAAAGTCACAACCAGTTGAGATGCTGTCCATTCGGGCCAGTTGCAGCAGACCTCACCTCCCCTGGTCACTTCGTCGCCATTATGCTAATTTGTACGTCCCACATAATTACAGTCTGAACCGGTTGACAGGTTCACAGCCCCCAGAGGGGTGTAGATAGTTTTGATATGGCCAGTTAAGCACTTGAGGCTACAACACCCGAGTGCGTTACTTTCGATTATTTTTTACCGCTTCATTTATTTCCCGCATTTCCGATACGCTCAACCGTGGTAAGAGGTAAATCGGCAAAAGGAGGAATAGTGTCTATAACACGATTGATAGATACATCAAATCACTCGGCAACAAAATGTATCAACGTATAATCAGCTTCCGCCATACGTACAAGGTCGGCGATATCCGCGTGGATGCCGCAAAGAAAACTTCGCTCACATTGCGTTACCGGACATATAGTCACGTGCTGTGATTGCAATAGTTGAAGAAGATCGATATGACCTTACGCAGTTTAATGATTTAGCTATTAGATCGTTACATTAACGAGCAGCCTATTTATGAGCGTTCTGTTAAATTAGTTTTACCAATTCTTATACCTTGTACGAACTCCCACTAACGTAGCAAACAAATTACTTTAGTTCAGGCGATAATGTTTTTTTTCTTGTTTAACACATTTACAATAGAGTTCCGAATATAATTTTATACCACATTTCACGAGATTATACCTCCAGCTAATAAGTAGTAACTGTAACAAATTATTGCCCTTTTACTGCAACGAAGTACACATTTCATGTTTGTTTGTTCATGTACAGCTATTAAACTCAAAATGGCTTACCGTTTCGCGTGTGTCCTGTTGACTGTGGCCCTTTGTGCCGTACCTGCACTGAGCTTCTCTGCCGGTGCCCCCAACGGTGCCTGTGGTGATATGATTCCGCAGCATCACACCGACCCGCAGAAATCGGCTGCCCCGTACCAGATCATCCTTTCGAAGAAGCAGATTAATGCCGGCGAAGGTGTCACGATCACTGTGCAAGGTATGGTGGGATAGAAACTGGACACAGACGGGTTATAACTCGGAATTGAATAAACATGGGAAACAAACTGTGTAAAATGGTACTCACACACATCTTTATCCTTTCACCTGCATCTTTCTAACGGCAGGTAACAGCGCCAAGGACACGATCAAGGGACTGCTCTGCCAGACCCGCGTAGGAGAGACACCAGTCGGTGCATTCGATGTACCACCGAACAACAACTACATCCAGAAATTGGACTGCGGCAATTCCAAGGCGGTAAGTGTGCGGGTGTCGATCATTTTGCATTCTAACAGCGCAGGTGACAACGGTCACATTATCGTGATCGTGTACCGTAACCAGGCGAGTGATATCTAATGGATATTAATTAGACGTGCAAGGGACTTGTTGTTCCACCTGATTCTCATTACCATAGCATAAGCGTAGATGGAGTGATTTAGCGTAGCGCAGGGGATTACAGACACAGCCCGTAGCTACCACCCTCGTTGCCTTTTGTAAACACCTGTTTCATTTATCCAGTTCCAACCAAATATTAAACCTTACTTTCATTTGCAACGCCAATTAAATGTTCTCTTTTTTCCTCTTTGCAGTCGGCCGTTACCCACAAGAAGATTGAAAACCCTCCGAACGCTATCACCTTCAACTGGATTGCTCCGAAGGGATTGAGCGAGCAGACACGCGTTTACTGCACGATCGCGCTCAACGGAGGCGTTTTCTGGGTGAAGCACTCTTCCGATTTCCTGAAGGTGAACTAAGCACAATGCCTTTGAAGATGCACTGAACCGCGGTGGTCCCGGTGACTTACCGGAGAAAGGGAAGCAGTATTAGGAGACCTAACTGATTTCCATCAGGAGGCAGTCTGTTTTGTTTTTACTCAACCGGACAATTATCATTAACTTACGTTTACCATCTCGTTTTACCTGAATGACAATAAATACGATCATCGACTATGGATAAACATTACATACAAGTTGCGTACTTTCCTCTATTCTAGTCGTTGTACTTTATTAAAGTGGTGTTTCATAAATTCGTTAGTAGGTACATCAATTATAACCATATAAAATATATGTATAGAAAAGGGACAATCTCCCGTTGTACATATTATAGTAAAGAAAATGGAACGTTAAGATTCCCCTACAAGAACGGTTGCGTTTCTGTTGCTTGTAGAAATACGTCTTTGCATGGCTTGTATAAAGTAATTCTAAAAAAAGACACACACACACACATTTATCCTTTGTAAAAGGTCTTATCCTAACTGCAACAAACCAATAGAAAGATATCCATTGTCGTGAAATATAACGTTATTTGTATCACCCCGGTTGGGATTACGAATTGGTATTGGGTTGCGGAATGGATTTACTGCGTTTCGAACCACATATACTAGATCCCCGGAAGTATCTTTAATATTAAGGGCTACAATATCTACATAGCAAGAATCTTCAATTGCTTCCCTTTGTGTGTATGAAGTAAAGGCAAAGGGAAGGTTTGGGGTGCTTAGAATTTTATAGATCGTTGATTTCCAGGTCGGTTCAGACATACTGAAACACTCGTTGAAACCGCAATTGAAAGCAATGGCAAGGTGCGGCTTGGGAAGGTTGCAAGTTTTGGGCAGTTCATGATACAGACAACGGTACGTTTCGATGTAGACCTTGCGATTCTCCACGAAATGCTTAACCTTTTTTGGAGTCTTGTCTACATTCGGCCCTATAAAGCACAGTCGAAGATGGCGTAACTTTGGCAAATAGCTGAAAATTGCCGCTTCAGTAATCGTGTTAAAAAACAGATGATCTTTTTCCGCAGCAAGCACGAAAATGTTGAGTTCGTTTTCAATTTGTTCAAGCAAATTAACTTTGCGCAAAACGTACAGGATGGTTCCTACCTGTGAAAACATTCCCGCCAGCTTTAGATCACCTATCTGTTGTGCCAACTCTTTGCCGGGTTCTGAACCGGCTTTTTTGATGTCTTGCAGCACCATAGCGCTTGCCAGCTCGAACGCATCTTTTGGAAATCGTTTTTGGAGCGCTTCACAGTCGGCAAAAGAAAGTACGGCACACGTGGTTTTAGGCAATCTAACCGGACTAGCTGCAATGTAAACGCACGTCAAGATATAGTATTGGCGTGTACCCATATATCAAGGCACGCAAACTTACCATCATAATAATAGTTGATACGCAGATCATCGCACCACTGGGAATGGTTTTCTCGGTCACTTTCCTGATGTTCCTTGCTACAATAAGCTACCTGGTGGCAGTCTTCGCATAGGAACAGCAGTTTTATATTGTACTCCATACAGACGTTGCATAAGTTAGCAAAGCTTATCATTGCCTGCTCGTGTTGATATAGCGGACGCATCAACATTTTCGACAGCAATAAACTGCAGCAGTGGATGTGATTCATGACACTGACCATTTCCTTCGGTTTTGCGTTGAAAGCCGATCCAATATAAGGTTCAGCGCAGCGCAATACATGATCGGTTTCACTTTTCTTTAGCACCAAATGCACGGCAGAACAAAACTCCTTATGGATGGGTAAGTCGAGTTTTTGATGATCCTTGCCGCAGTATTTGATCAGTTTGCATTTCGTGCAAGTTTTCAGATCCCTTGTCCCCTTTGAGTTGTCGGGAGCGTCCTGAAAGCATATGTTGCACCGGTTTGGGTTGAAATTTTTGTACTGGCGCATCATGATGGCACATGGAGGGAATGGCACGAACTGAGAGCAAGCTGAAACGATTCAATGAACACTGTGTTACTATTCACCTATATTCAAGAATTAACTGCAGTATTATAGGATTACAATACGGAAATGATGAAATGTATGTTTGACTAACCGCAACGAATTGCTGCCGAAAAGAATAGCTGTTTCGGCGAATTGGAAATAAAACGCGCGGAAACAAAACAAACTGTCTTTTGTCATGCTCGTAGAGCGGAAGGGAAACTTTCACGCACGACAAAGCGTCGCTATTTAAAAATTATTAATTCGAAACCACACATCGTTCTTGAATTTTTTTTATTGTTCAAGACTTTCTCATATTGCTAATTAGTCATTTGATTAGCATTTTAGGGTTCAAATTAATATTTCTTGACCTAACTGGTGGAGAAAAAAGGGCACTGTTCACGTACCTGTCAAATGAATTGTCATTTTAATCAGATTGCTTTGCGTACATTTTCGTAACAAACACTTCATGCCGTTTGCATCAACATTTACCGCATTTATGTAAGTTAGCCGACTTGCTACAGAGCCGATAAATAAAATGCTGCGTTCCTGTCTGTCTAATATTGCACGGATCCAACGTTCGACACTACAAACACCCGTAAGAAATTATGGTATGTACATGAAGATGCTGTGTAATGGGCCATTGAGTACTACGATAAAGTCGTAAACTATTTCAGCCGGTCCGCCGAAAAGGTTCTACAAAAACGCGGGTGTTGTCTCAAGCAACGGTCGATACGAAATCACGCTCGATAGTCGTAAGCTAAAAACACCGAGAGGATTACCGTTTTACGTCGAAAGTGAGCCACTTGCCATAGCGATTGCTACGGAATGGGACGCCCAGAAGGAAGTGATTGACCGTTCTTCAATGCATCTGGTAGAGAGTATATATTTTAATCGGTTTCTTTATCTAAATGAAACATTATCATTTTATTATGCACAGACCGCACTGAGCAGTACAGTGATTGACAACCCAAATAGTCTGCAGAAACACGACATGGTCAATTATTTGGTAAATTACATCAACACCGACACCGTGTTATTCCACTCGAGTGTAAGTATTTACGTAGCCACACTGGTCACGATGCTTTGGCTTCTGCTATAAGTCAGGTTGTTTTGTTTTTGTTTACAGGAAGAGCTTGAATTGAAAAAGCTGCAAGATCAGGAATGGACTCCGATAGTTGAGTGGTGCAACAAACGGTACGAAATTAATCTCGCTTCCACTGATTCGCTCGTCGTACCAACGTTTGAACCAGGCATGGCAATGAATCTGAGTCGTTATTTTTCATCTTACAATACTGCTGCCCTGCACGGGTTTGTATTTGCGGTCGATACGATAAAATCAATCATTCTCACGATGGCCTGTGTCGACCGATACATTCCGATCGAGAAGGCTGTTCAGCTCGCCCGGCTTGAGGAGGAATTTCAGCAGGGCCACTGGGGTAAGGTAGAGTGGGCTCATGACATACAACGGTTAGATTCGCAGGCCCGACTATCAGCGGCTGTGCTGTACATTTACTTCAACACAAGCAATGCATTTGTGAAGGAGAAAATTTCACTCTGAATGTTAACACAATGAAGGGAAAATAATATTATTCGTTCACTAGCAGTTTATTAACGGTTACAATTTAATTTTTTTAATGTCCTCCATTTTAAAGTCGATCCTGCAGATAGAGAGCAAAAGAATGGAACAATATTATTACATTACATCATAACTAGACAAGGAAGATAGAAATCGTAATAACACTTACCTAAGTGCCAAAATAGACCGTGCTTCGTTGGCTGTTAAACGCCAACTGGCCGATGATGATTCCCAATACTCGGGCAGCTCAGATACACTCTCCAGATTGAGTATCGTGCCCATTTGTAACAACTTTGCTAGCTTATCCCTTACCGACCAGGAAGTTGCACCGGTCAGGAAGGAAGCAAGAGCCCTAATTTCTTGATCCAGTACCAGTCCACCCAACCGGTTAAAGGTCGTTTTCTTAATGGCTCGTTCCATGCGTGCTGTTATTTCCGTCGTCATAATACTAACCAAAGCATCATAATTCCGTGGTGTAAGAGCCATTTTGAACGAATTCAGCAGCCCATCGATCTGAACGATCAAAAACTGCACAAAAGTCTCGCTTGCTTCGTATGTGGCCAATTCCTCCTCGGTAAGGTTGTGATTGTGCGTTAAAAATTGGTCAACCCATGGATGCAAACGGGGTTTTATAGCGGATGATCGAAGCTGCTGAAACCCGAAATCAACTAGCGCTTTTAGCGAATCTCCGACAGATTTTAAACCACCCAAACAACTGTCCAGCTTTTCTTTCTCCCGCGTACTCATCGCTGGGAATGTGATTTCGGTTTCTTCGGTCATCATCTTCCAGAGTGTTTCAATGAACTCTGTTGACATATCGGCGTTGTTGAGAGCAGCCACGAACCGTCCACGTGCCTGATCTGAATCACTCGTTTGCAAGCGACCTTGCTGGATGGAGCTTTGGAATGCATTGTACGCCTGTGCCAAATCGATATAACCGGTAGGGTATCCAGCTTTGAGCGGTGCTTTGAGGGCCTTTAGGTAATCTTCCTCCAGGCAGCTGGCCGCATTATTTATCACTGCGCATACCCCATCAAGGGACTGTGTACCGTTGGAGCGACGTATGCATTTGCGTACGATAAAGAAAACATCGTCCAGCATGCTAGAACACTGTTGGCCTTCCTCCAGTTTATCCAGTCCGATCGCTTTTAGAACGCTTTCCTCCATAAAGTAACGCTCGAACAGCAAATATGTGCTGAGAAGTTCTTGCATTTGCGTATTCAGCCGTGACTTTGCCAACAGTGCTTGCAGTTCGGTTAGCCGTTCTTGCTTTACATCAGGCGAAAGGGAACTTTTTTCCAAATCATTCTTAAACGAAACACAAAACAATGTACAAATTGATATATGGAGTATTGAGATTGTAACACAGCGACACTTACGGCACACCTTCGTTTGATAAACTTTACGTACAGCTCTGCCCTCGAATGCATGATCGTGATCTCCCCGATCAAGCTATCTATATCCTTCGCATTTAGCTTGTCAATCGAACCACCGCCGGATGGTTTACGGTAGTGACCCATGGTCGAATTACTGCCAGCGTTTTTGATGTAATCATTGATCTGCGCAATCCTTCTTCCCGTCTGCCGGTTACGATTAAACTCCTGAACACATTTCGTAACCTCGTCGTCACACTCCCGCTGCAGTATGCGACAGATTTGTACCAATCGTCCCGGTCCATAGCAACTCTCAATGATTGCCTGATTAACCTCGATGACGCGAGCGATATTTTCCAGCAGAATCGTCAACGTATCGGCGTATGCAACGGCTGTTCGTTTTTCAGCTTTAGCGATATCCATCGAAGAACGCAACTCTTTGGCTGATTTGCTTTGCAGCTTGCCACAGATATACGTCATAAACTTTTCTAACCCTTCATCGTGCATACCGAGCAATGGGAATATTTTGAAAAACCGTTCCACCGATGCAAGATCATCTCGTTTTACTGCTTCATCGAATTTTTGGGTTACCATTTGCTGCATTTGCACTGTTGCCTGTTCCAGAGTAGATACTGCTTGGCTGACCGACGTTATGGAACCGCTTACATCGTCCGCTGTCTTCTGAAGTAGCGTTTTGTCCATAGAAAGGAACCTATTGACGTGTCCGGCCCCTTGCTCGAAATCTTCCTCGCGAATCGCACTCATTACGCCCTGGCTGCAGAGTTGTAGATCAATTAGATCGTGAACCCGTTGTTGACATTCCGAAACGCGACTCTGTAATGCGAAACGAGGAGCTTGTAAAAGGTGTAGCACTCAAATTTGGTGACAAATGCATTCACACATACCCTCGCTTCATCTAATCTTCGCACTTTAGCGCTTACACTTTCGGCCAATGTGGCCGTGTGATTGATCATGGCGGAAAGCTGTCGGCTCTTCTCGGACACCACGTTCAGCCCGCTCAATGCTACTCCTATGTTACGCATTTTTGCTTCCAGCTGACACTGTTGCGAAAGGATCTCCTCCAAACGGGTATCGATTTGTTGCTGCAGTCAAGAAGCATTGATTGGTGGTGTGATTACACATAGGTTTTAATAGACTCGCCCCCGCTTGTTTTGTACCATACCTCTTTTTCCGTTATCCGTTGACATACTTCTTCTATGCCCTCCGCGGTGGTGATATCACTTTCTTCTATAAATACGTTCAGCTTCATCATGTTTGCGGCTAGAATTAACGAAATTAAACTAGAAGAAAATTGAATGTTTTCGGTTGTTTACATTGAACAGGAAAAAGTGATTTGCTGGCAAAGTGTCAATACGAGAAACGTCATTGAAAGTTGCCTTCAAAATCCACAACAAAACATTCGGTGGATGTTCTTTTGTGTGGATAGCAAAAGTTGCTACGAATTTGGCAATGGTATAACCAAAATTACTGTTTATGTGATTAATTTACATATAGCAGATTGTTCCAGTAATTTATGCGAAGATTTTTGAGTTATTCAACATGTTTGCTGCATTCCCGCTGATTCAATTTGTTGAATAGTGGGAATAGGCACTAATAGGATTTGTTTATGTCGCAAAGTATTTGACAGTTCTACACGCACCGGCTGGTTATCAAACACTTTTTCTTGATGTTCATAACGTGATAATCGCAAAAGTGGTATTTTTATGATAGTGGTATGCTTTAATCGATTGTAAAGAATGCTCAAGTGGATTCAGTTAGTTCCGAAGAAGTGCAATTCATGGTCCACAAGAAACTTCTACATCGGTGCAATCGATGGCGGGCTTTTGCGTCACGCATTTCGAACGGACGATGCAAACAAGGATGATCTACCGCTGCTCGATGACTCGATCTCTGCCGCGACTGCATTATGGAGAAAGGAGGAACTATTGTCGCGTCTTAAGAATTTGCTGAACTGTAGTCACGAGCAGACGGAACAATTGTACAAAGCGAACAGAAAGGCACTGCGCATCTTTGCACCAAAGCTACTTACGGATAACATCGAGCTACTGCGGGCAAACGGGATCGAGGATAAATTTATTTACGACAATCCGCGGGTACTTTCAACTCCAACAGGTACATAGATACGTAAAAATCAGGGAAAGCTTTACGTGTACTAATATTATGTGTGCTCTTTCTGCAGGTGAACTCGCTACGAAATTGAAATTATTGCGAGAATTACCAGCGGTGGATGATTGCAAAATGCTTTCCCCGTTCTTGAAAGCTTCGCTTAAATCCATCCAGCGTATGATTGATATAGCCAAACACGAGAAAATATCTGGTGGAAATCGTATCAATTATATCAGCGAACGGACCGGCACTGAAGTTCCTATTGTGATCAAATTCTTCGCCACCAACATACGCGTGTATCGTATCGCACTGGATAAATTCATATCGAATTTGAACATATGTTTGGATCATCTTGAACCTGCCCATGTTGTCCGACACCTGTCGGTGTTAGCATACGCACCAGCTTCGATACGCGAACGATTGAAAGCATTAGAAAACTCGCCATTGGAAAAGATTAAACCGTGGATGGTACGCGTACCGGATATTGCGCTCGGCAAATCGTTCGAAGCGGTTATTGAAAAAGGTAGACAGCCGGTGTTTAAGGATAGCGTTACTAGCACTTGGTTTGAAACGTACGTGCTGAAGCGCATGGAGTCATTGCTCGGTTGCACCGAGGAAACCGGCCGAGAGATATACGAAAAGTGTAATGGATCGGTCTACTTAGTCGATAATATTGAGTTCCTGCTGGAGAAGGGAGTGCATGCTGAGACAATGATAAAACAGGCCCCAATATTAATGACGAAGCGAGAGGATCTGCAGCAGAAGATAGCCACACTGGGAACGCTGCAGTGTTTAAGAAATTTAAACGACGTTATACCGTTGTGTGCTCTGAAGACATATCAGCTAAAAAAGATTGTAAACAATCTTAACAACGAGCAGCTCGGGCCAATCAACACTAACCGGATATATTACTTCGCGGATAATATTGGATTTCAACCGAGTGAAGTGACGGAACAATTTGCTCGCCGCACGTTCATGTTTCGCATACCAAAGGAAAGCTTTCTCGCAAATTTGAAGCTTTTTTTGGAGCACATGAACCGGGAAGATATTTTAGCGGATCTGTGGGCGTTCAAGTATTCGCCCGGCATAGTAGCCGAACGTATCGCTCGGGCAAAAGAAGTACGTGGCAAGAAGCTGATGCCATGGATGGTCCGTTGTCCGGACGTGGTATTAGAGAAATCCCTACAGCTAACGAAGGACAGTGGTGCTTTGCTGGGGGAGAACGAAACGATCGTCGAGTATTTCTGTAAGCGGCTAGGGTTCGATCGTGAGGTAGCCAATTCGATCATCATAAAAACGCCATCGGTGCGGAATGTGCGCATTACGAAGGTGAAAAAGGTGATTGATTATTTGCTCGATGAGCTGGACTACAAGCCAAACGATATAGCGCTGAACCCGCGCATCCTAATGCACAGTTTACAGACGACGAAGAAACGGATGGCGCAGTTGAAGGAAATCGGATGCCGACCAAAGTCGTTGATTATCGTGTGTAAAAGTCAGCGTCAGTACGAAATGTTCGTGAAGGAATGGATGGATTCGATGGAGAGGAAGAAAAAAATTCATCAGTATGGTTAGCAGATTCGGTTTTTGTCCGGAAAAGTACACAAATAAATGTTTGTTAGATTATTAGGATCAACGGATGAAAGAATAGTGTACTTATTTATTTATTCATGCAAAATGTTTAAGTTTTTAGATCATTAACAATAAATAACCGATCGTAATTTGGTGCTGGCTCAAAAGGTCTGTGCACAGCTTCGACACCTCTGGATTATAAGTGTATGACTGCAAGTTGGAGATTTTACATGCCATAACTGTACGCGGTAAATGTTTTAAGGCGTGAAATCATTATTTAAGGTTGGTAATTGAGCATGTCAGTATGGAAATATGGCTATTTAAACCAGCTCTGCTCAAATAAGCTTCTAATTCAAATACCAAATGAGACAAAGGATTTGAATTAAAACGCGTTTGACAGCTGTCTTGAAAATCAGCTGTCAGCGTTTGCATGCGAGTGTGTGCGTTTCGTTGTGTACAGCTTTATTTTCTCTGCCCATTTTGAAAAGCAAAAGTTTACTGCTGGCCCCGTTCGCTGCTGTTGTTCAGAAACTTCTCGCGAACAATAAGTGCGGCTGGTGCGCGTTTTGCTGTTACGCGAAACTGTGATCCAGGTGGTGCGTGTGTCGATCGTTGTAGATATTGCTAGCTCATTACGGAAAAGACGACACTCAGGTAGAGTGCAGTGTAGTAGCATCAAACAAACATACGACAACCCCTAAGGAAGGGTGGCGAAAACACACATCCCCCAATCGTAAGTGTGCTGAGCAAGGGCATAACCACACACGGGAGGGCAAGAATCGAGCAAGTGTCGCGAGTGTATGTATATGTGTGAATGTATGTGCACAAATTTCGTTTCTATTTTTCTCCTGGTGGATGAAGCAGCAAGGAATCCCAACATTTTCCCGTTTTGTGAAACGCCATACGGATCAATCGAAATGGGCCAGTTTGCCCTTCCGGTCCTTGCCCTGATCGGCACAAACCCGTGGATGTAAAGCTTTGTGCTGCTGTGCAACAAACACCACCAATACAGCAGTGAAGGTTGCTTTGTTATGTTTGGTGGCACTTCATCCGGGGGGCCTTTTTCCGTGTGGGTTAATTATCGAACTGCGTAAAGCAGAGCTAATCAGCAGAAATCGAAAGGCAATCCGTGGGGTGAATCAGCAGTGAGGAGGAATCAGAAGCAATAGCAACAGCTCGGCAGCAAATTACAGTGAGGAGCTTGTCTTTCTAATGTCTCTTTTCGGTCGGAAGTGACGTAAATGGAGGGGTGGTTTTGTAGTGTGGTGTGTTGTGTTTATTTTTTTGTTGCTGCCTGAAGTCTCTATTTCCTGAAGGTTATCTGTTCTCTTGCTTACCGTGTGTTGATACACATTTACATGAGTGATTTTTTGCTAGCTGGTGTATGTTACCTTGCTTTGGTCAAATGTTCGATAACATTTGAGCGGAGATCTTGAACGGTCAGAACTGTTTTTCCCAACATCTCATAACGCTGAAGAACATACCTTTCTTTTCGTGGTGAAAAATCGTTAACACCGTTTATGCATTTGTATCTTTGCCTGCGTGCTTGTGTGTGCATCGTATTTGTTATTGCAAAAATCTCTTTCTCAAATTGCAAAAACAATCATCCCCTCCAAAAACGGGAAGGTGGCGATGGAAAAACAAAAAAACGTACGCAATAATGAAACTACACAACAGCGTTCTCTGTGGATGACGTCGTTTTTACATGCGTGTGCGATGATGGATAAAGCGTGTGTGTGTGTGTGTATAAGCAAACAAAATGCGTCCTACAATTATTCTGCTAAAGAGGAAAGCTTCTAAGTGTGTTCAATATACGCAATTTGCTATGATGCGTACGTTTGGTACAGTGATTCGTTCAAACTCGTCGTGAAGTTTATTCCGGAACGTACAAGTGATGAACAACCGTGTGTGGTTGCTCCATTTTACCCGAAACAGTGCGCTATTTCAATCTAAGCTAAACGTTAGTTCTTCTGTCGCTACCACCATCATCATCATTATCATCATCAACAACATCATCATCATTCGCAGTGTGTTGTAGTCACGAGCGGTGTTAGCTCAGCGACTGTCAGTGTGTGTGGTATAGACCAATGTTTACAAATAACGCCCTCGTTGCGTTCACGTTGTCCTACAAATGCGTGAAGGCATTGTGTTTTGAAGCTGCGTGTCTTTTTTTGGTACAATTAAACGTGCGAGCTTTAAAGGAAAATTATTGCAATACTATTCCACGTGTGTCATAAAAATGTGTCATGTGACATGCGTTAACTTCGATTCGAATCATTTCCAATGAAGCTAGGTTTGCTGCATGTTTTCGTTACGTGCATTTTTCATACGCAAAACCCGTACGCTAGATTTTCCTTTGTGTGTGCGCGCATACGCGAGTCCGGCGATGACACCCATTCTATTGCATTCTACAGTCGCGATGCACCGCGCACGGAACCACAACGGGATCGTCCAAACAAAGAGTATCATCGTGAAAGAGTTCAACCGCCTGCATGTACCTTCCAATGGCCGTACGCCTGTCACTAAAGCCACACATGCACAAAATGCACACAGCATACATAAGTCTCTATTCAATCATTTTAGTTTTTATTGGTTTGCGATGGAAGATGTCGCGAAAAATGGTACAAAATGAGTATAAGAAAGCAAAACGTAGCGCACGGTCGAAAAGAGACACAAAAACAAAGAATAACGTGTGCGTGTGTACGGTAGCCGTGTTCATTCATGTTTGACCAGACTGGTATGAATCAACGTACCAAAGTGAGAGCAAACAGCAATATGGCCATTTTGTTCCCCGAGCAAGGATAACAAGGGTCCGAAGCATGGCCGGTAGTGTTGATAAAACATACCTGTCTCTATATTAAATATATATTTTGCAGCAATTGCGAAATCTCCCTAATCCTAGCGGTCGTCTGTCGGGATGATTATTTGCCACTTCAATGCTCAAGTTCCCGAACGCATCCAGACACACTTAGTGCCAAACAACCCCCTGGCTAAGGCGTTGATATCGCTTGTTTACTCATGCACCAGTCTGTCACCATCGGTCCGGGTTGCACATTACGTTGCACGTGCTGCATCGCGTAGCCGGGACCCTGCTAGCCGGGTTGAATTTCCCTGCGAGACTTCACGATCTTCGTCACCGCCGCATCACTGACGATGAAAAGTGTTGGTGCTGGTGGTGATGGAGAGTGAAAAGGGGCAAGATGAGCTTGTTTTTGTCTAGAGCGCTGAGATGCACGGTTGCTCGCAGGCGGACAGTGTTGTCTGCTTCCCTGTCCACGAACTGATGTAATGGGTCGATAATATTGAAATCGATTTCTTGTTATTGTTTGTGTTGTCCTGGCCCCAACAGCAGTACGTGGTGGCCTGGTTAGCCAACTGATAAACAGCAAATTAAAAGCCATGCATTGCACTGCTGATCGCTCACGTGCAAGTGCAATAGCCGGGATGGTATGTTGGACTCAATTCCGGGCTGGAATAGAATCATGTGCCAGAGAGTAATGAAATAGTTATTACGAAAAGTGGAGCAAATTTCCCTAGTCGGTAAAACCGTACTTACGTCCAGTGTGTTAAGGTTTCATCATCCTTATCACACATTTCTGCTACATTAAAAGGTGGCTTGTAGATAAGCAATGAAAGTGATGGATTAAACCAAGGAAACCACATTAGATCACCAGCTTTCCGCTTCATTTGATACCAATTCATTAAATAATGCTTTCGCATCTAACAATATAGTACAAAGCACCTGCAACCGCTACCGTCTGCACCTTTGTTTTCAAGGTTTAACCATGAGCAAACTTAAAATAATTTAATTTCTGGTAAAGTGTCCCTTTACGGAGAGTTTTAAACACTACTCATACAATGCTTCGTACTGTACCGAACTCAGCCCCGTTGTTTTATTGGCGTCACTTTTATCATAACCTTTCCCTTTGACGCAATCGGAAGGGTCATGAAATATGCATTCCTTTTTGTAGAAGGTAGCGCACAATGCATTATGTTGTGTAATGGTTCCCTTTCGATGACGGAACCGAACTGCGTCCGGCAAAAGTATCGGGAGAGAGAGAGAGAAGGAAAAAAAAGTACACCACCTCCAATACCCGGGATCCGATTGACCGATTAACCCGGAAAGCAAGACACGTCAGCAGGCACATTAGAAATCGTTTCCAATGTCACTCGTGGCCATGCCGTTCTGTCAGCTGTGTTTAATTACGATACTAATGGCGATAGGGAAAGAAGCAAACTCTTATCGTTGCTGAATGTTAAAAGGTTTCTAGCCAGCTTGTTGTTGTTTGGTTGGTAGTTTGTAAGAGTGTTCTGATAATAACACCACTGTAAAATTTGTACGTCTCCTTATGATTCATGTTTGCGGAAGCTTGTCCACTTGATCAAGGGTGACAGAGGTAGCATACGCTATGAGTCTCGGCAGCAAACGAGTTCAAGGTGGTGCAGGAATTTGAATTGTTTCGATGATAATGAAGCGGAAGGAATGATCAATCGTTTATTTGCATTTGGGTAGCAAAGTTTTGGTTAAGGAACTATTTGGTTTGGAATTCTGTAACCTAAGTAGAGAAAACACACAAAAATCAGGGCTTTATTTACAAACATCAACATTCCCGAAACAATTTCGTAACCGTTGTTCCGAAAGTTGATTCTAATATTCAAGGATAAGATGATAGTAATAGTCTCGAGACTACAACCTCCACAAGCATGATGCGGCTCGTGCGTACGATCTCAAGTTCGCTTTGTATGTTGTCTAATGTCGCATCAGGTCTGGTATCTTAATGCAGCATGTATCTGTTTCGCGGGTCTTTGTAACCAATCCACGAACAGTCGATCGTTTTCGAGGAGTGATCACGCACACAGCGGTATTTGCGGATCAGATGTTTTTGCTGGTATCGTGGTGCTGCATAAAATAGCAAAATAAACGTGCGCGGTACGACTAGCGACAACATATTACTTTAGTTGGAGAGGAAGTAGTAGTACGGTCGTATGAATCGGTGGATTGAACACACGCAGTGGTTCGATGCAATGTCACTGTTCGAAGGAAAGGCAAACAGGTATAGCAACAAATGATTAACAATAAACATGTGCAATTAATATGTCTGGCGATCTTACGAGTAGTCTGGCTGTTAGGAGCGATTGGGAGGTAATATCTTATGGGTTATCGGTTGTCTTTATGGTGATTTGTATCGTTGTTTAGTATTTGAGTACATTGCCATTAGTTTTAAATTATTTTACTATTGCTTTTACTACTCTATAATTTTTTACATATAATAGCTTTTTTCAGAAATTACAATGACATTTTAAGCATTAAATCGTCTATCAGGATGCAAAAATGCTTTTTTAAAATTTGCGTACCCATTTCCGCCTTCTGATCTCGGTGGAAAACTGTACGTCGATTGCTATCTATTAAATTCAATAAGGTCGTGAAGATACTTCCGTCTAATGTAGACGATTCCCCAACATGCGGTAAAAGAAAAATACCACCAGAAGGTTAAAACCTTCGTGGTATACACGTTGTGGAATGGAATTTGGCATAATAGCAACATCGTTGGTTCGTTGTGTGTTGTGTTATTGCACATGCTAGTGTGTGCGCCCACGGTTTGCCTTTGCTTGGAAGGGGTGATGAACGATTTGTCTAAACCTGGCAATGGAGTTATGGTATGTCAGAAAAAAAAAAAGAATTCTTCAGAAGGACACTTTGGTGTAGAAGGTCAAAATCTGCCAGCCTAACAATTCGCGTGTAACATGCCAGTTGTATGTTTTACAAGATATTAAAATTATGCACTTTACGTTCATTCGTGATCGTTTCCTACTTCTCTTCTTCGCTATATAGAAAACACGGCACATGGCAATCATTTCCTTTGAAGTATATTCGTTAGGTTTTTGCCCGTGAATCATTTGTCCCGTTTCATTTTCGTTTTGCCTTAAACTTTGCTAACCAACCAACGCACTCTTTTCAAATCACGGTCCAACATCCACGCCACTCGGTTATGTTTAACGAGGGTGCAAGAGAACGTTATCATTAAGCGAAAACTCTCCCACGAATAGGCATATTTGGTGGCGTAAATAGTCACTGTGTTGAACAGCTCACGGGAAGACCCGTGCGAAGATTTTAATGTTTGTTTACCCATTTATTTGCTGGCGCGATACGTTGATGGTGCATGGGCCCTATTGGCAATGTATGCGTACAATGTGAGACCCTCAATGTGTGTAGGTTGTCTTCCGTTTGCTGATCCCCATTATTACTAGTGCTCGTCTTTCTCGCCCCAGTGTCGCCTGTGATTCCTACGAATGCACCCCGCCAGAAGCGCCATTCGGCAGATACGGCCGTAATTAGGTCAGTGGGAGATTGTGTTTTCGTTGGGGTAGGATTTCCCATCCTGCCCGGTACGTTTTGCCGAATGGTCCCCATTGCCCGTCAGTACAACCTTCGGTACCTGATGATCAGTTGTTTTTGTCATTTTGTTGGCGGTAGACGATAGGCAAGTTGAATGAAGAAAACACGGCATCATCATCGCTACCTTCTACTTAAGACGTAATTTCACCTTACCGACCGAACTGCACCCTGGACCCTTGCTTCCCAAACCGTGATTCGTTTGGTGAGAGGTTTATTATCACCTATAGCACTAAAGTGATCGCCGTTATCAGAAGGGTGTATGTATTGGGAGGTGCACGCGCTTCTAGCGAATGTTATGGGATAGAACGAATTTTTGCTACCGATTATCGACACACGCTTTAATGTAACGCAACATGAACGAGAGGTTTCACGCTAGTTAAATGAGTGCCGCCACCTCTATCTTTATATGTGTTTGATCAACGAACTCGTGGGCGAGTGTGAGCTGCACTAATTGAATGCAAGAAACATCGCAACATACACGTGTTAGCGTTGGCTGGTTCAGAAGCTTGTTCAGGGTTGTTTCAAGACGACAGCAAGAGCTTCGCGGTTTTGGGTAATGAACACTATTGCAGCACGAAACGACCGGTGCAATGAACTGATCGTGTGCCGCATTCCTCCATCCATCTATTCGTGTACAGCATATGCCACCTCACTCTTGTGAAAGAGTGTGTGCAAAAATCAAGCCTCCCCGCAAGAAAAACATTAATTGTAAAATCTACCACATAGTTTGTACAATCTGCTTGCTGTTTAGCGTTAACAATTTGTTGCTTCGGTTTTGATTCTGCAACATTTTGTCTAATCGAGTCTGTTTTCGTTTTGTTTACTTTCACAGCACACAACGGCCATATACATCCATATACAGAAAGAAAACACACATCACCGCGTGTCAGAAAGCAGCACAAACTAACTGACACACCGACAACGTATCACCCCCACAGAGCATAAGCACGGTGCAACACTGTGCACTCCACGATAGAACAAACGAAGAGATCACACTGGGTGTGGTGAACGGAACGCAAAGGCACGCGCTTGCAACGAGACGGCAACAAACAGTCGATCGCAATCGCGATCGTCGAGAGCGCGCCGCAACGTCATAGTGTGACTGGTACAGCAGGCGGCGCCACATTCCCATATGCTCCGATAATAATATGCGCAGTGGAGCAGTGCAGACCGGCAGGCGGCAACACTGTAGTGAATAGAAACTGCAACCAGAGATTCGGCCTAGTGGCAAACGCGATAGAGTGAACGGCATCGATCAGCTTTATTGCAGTGCGCAGCTAGTGTACGGGAGTAATAATAAGGCACAAGCAGCAAGACATCACTGTTTGCAGCTATAAACTGTATTCGAAGACACGGACCACACGTGAATCGGTGTTGTATTGACAATGCGCCATACCGGTTGCGTCGCGATTCGATTGTCACCGTTCTAACATTTCGGAAGGAAAGTGATTTTGGAGTGTGCCTTGCACAAGCGTAGAATACGCTGAGTTTTGATAAAATTTCCCATCATCACTGAATCACGAAGCTCGAGCGCATAAGGGAATGTTGCTTGTATAGTCAAACGCTACCACAGGTCGAACGATCTGGGAAATTATAATTCCTATAATTATAGGAAACGCTCATCTCTTGGAGGTGTACAGCAGTATCGGAACAGTCATCATTTGCCTGCCTGATAAGGAATGCTGGTAAGCTAAAGGATCGGGAAAGATATTGAAAGCATTGGCGAGACTGAACAAACGAATGCGGTGGTGCGGCACTTTGAGTGTACCGCTGGTAGGCGTGGAGAAACGCACGTGGAAGCAGAAAATAAAGCGTACGAAGAGAATCGGGGAGAGAAGGGGTAAGCCTGGAAGACGCCTGTCCTAGGACACGAAAGGAATACGAGTTTTCGGCAACCCGGCTTCACCATGCACGTTTTTTACGTGGATCAAGGTCGCATGTTGAACTTTAGGACGGAGTGGATGTTTGAAGAGTAAGTGCCTGGGTTATTGGCCTTTGAAGTAATATCAAATGAGCCTAATGTTTCGTTTTTATTTTAGCATTCGGAAGCTAAAGGAGATGATAGAGCGGAACCATGCAATTCCGGCCAGGAGTATAGTTCTACTGGTTAGTGGTGGTGTGCTGCTGAGCGACAATAGTCGCGCCTGTGAATATGCAACCGGGACCGACACGAATCCGGTATATATGTTTTGCAAAACGGTCGGAGAGTCACTTCTTCTGTCACCCGGTCCTATCAAAGAGAGTACGTATGGTGTCATATACTTTGTACTAAGCATCTAATAACATATGTTTGTTAATTATTATTCTTTTCTTGGTCATTCTCTACAATAGCTGAGGTCGATCTGGATGGTCTGGTGAGAAAATGTTTGGAGCTTCCCAGTTCTTTTCCGACGCTCGTTGCTCGCGCTCAATTAGCTCAAAGGATCTTCGAGATGGGTCGGGAAGAGCTACGGCGTTGTGAAAATCTCGTTCACGAACAACATTTGCAACAGCAGGGATGGGCGGCAGTGGTCGCCAACATGGAAGACACAATCAAAGTGTTCCAGGACAGGTGCGAATATTTTAATGAAAATTACGAAAAGCAGTTACAAAAGCATCAGGAACATATGGACATTTTGAATAAGTAAGTATTTTGTAGAAATGTTTCGAAGCCAAAAATTGATCTATGTTTCGTTTTTCCAGTTTTGACAAAAGCCTACAACAGCTGGCACACATTCCAATTCTTCCGTCGTTGATGGAAAATGCCGAATCGCGCCCGTACGGCATGTTTGATGAGGTGTTTAACCGAAGTGTAACAACAAACAGTGGAGCAAGCAGAACGGCTAGTAATAACGAGCAGTCAGATCATGTGGAATCCGGTGCGATTGAAACGACGGACCAACCTCCAGCGGTGGGGAATCCTATCGACGATCCGGCTACGCAATCGGTACATTCATCGGAGCTTCAAAATTCAGACCCGATAGAAAGCGGGACAGGAACGACCATGGCAGAAGGCGCGACGGAGACGGAACGAGTGAAATGCATATCGCTGCTTGACTGGATATCCGCGATGGAGGGTCAACTAGCGCTCAAGCGTTTGGCCGAGGAATGTCGCATCAATATCGACAAATTCAACCGTGCACAATTGATCAACTTAAACGAGCGTATCGACAAAGCGATAAAGCAATCGCAAAGTGTGAGTATGGCAGTATGCACTGTCAATAACCAGCAAAATATACGTTTCATTGTTTTCTTATGACTGTTTGCAGGTTGAAATAAAGGTCGTTAAAGGTTTGGAGGAACGATTGCGCAGCTTGGATGAGTTGCTAGCGAGCGCTAAAAAGCTCCTCGAAGATCAGACAGCTAGAGCGCAAGGTATCTTGATGAATCAGGAACGTGCCACCAATCTCGGCGATGTGTCGGTCCTTCCGGATCTGTGTTCGATGCATCAGACACAGTTACAGTTGATGAAGGATAGCCATATCAGTTTACTTGAATATCGGCGTCGTTGCACAGCGGCGAAGGAAGAGCTTGGTTTTAACCTAACCAAAAGAATAAAGTGAGTACGGTTTTAATCCTCATCTGTACGAAAATTGTTAGATAGCTGGAAATTGTAATGCTCCTCCTTCTGTATACAGGTACATTATGACTCTGGAAACGAAGGTGCATGAGCTGGACAGTACAATGCAGCTTTACCACACCTCGTTACAACGGTTGGAGAAGCATCTGAGCATCATCGAGCAAATCCACATGCTACCAAGCATGTATGTGAAAGCTGTAGCGGAAGTGGTCCGCCGTCGCATGTTTTCTAGCGCATTTTTAAACGTAAGCATTTCGTGGTATTGTAATCTCGAGAAACTTATATAATTAATTTGTGAACGTTGAACTGTATCCATTTGCACAGTGGGCTTTCAAGCAGGCAGGCGGGCTAATGACGATATACAACGAGGAGGTAACAAGACGTAAGAATTTTATCTCTGAATTTGAAGGTCACTTCCTGAGCACATTGTTTCCTGGCATGAACGATATGCCACCTCCCTACGCCATCCAGGCACCATCGGTGTTCGATTCTAGTCTACCAGCGTTGGACATGCAGGGTATGTAGAGTGTATTAGAAACGCGCTTATTGCGATGTTCATTAAATGTTCATCATCCGTATGTTTGCATTCTCCGTTACGTAGATCTTGAGGAACTGTCGCGCTATCTGCCTGAACTGACCGAGGAGATTCCACTACCGAACATAGCTTCTGTGATAGATTTTTTTCAAACTCGATCGGTAGAGCAGCAGCAACTGCAGCAAACTGAAGGAAGTAGCGCCGAGAAGGACGATACCTCGGTTCGAAGCAAAGACAACGCAACAGCATCCAGTAACGACAATGTCGAATCTTCGAATGTGGCCGATCTACAACCAGGTGTTAAAGAAAGCGATAAGTACGTATGCATTACACGAAACTTTATCTTTGGCTGCGGCACTTAAGCTGTATCGTGTTTTGTTGTTTCTTGTGAGTAGGATTGGAGCGGAATCGGAAACTGACACGGAGGATTATGAAAAGGTACAGAATCAAAGCCCACTGGATGGATGCTCCAGACAAGAGGATGTGCCGAAGATGCCTGTTGCAGTGATGTGCACCGTAGCCACCTGTACCGAACCGGTAGAGACGGTTTGTGCGGAGACACTAACAGAGGTGCGATTTGACGACATACTTTCTTCGAACGCTACTGAACGCACAGCGATCACAGGGACAAACAATACTACTAACACAGCTAGTTGCATGTCTGCTAACATTTTGACAACCCCACCTAGCACCGCTTCCACTAACAATGCTGGTATGATGTGTGCGCCCGGTGAGAACGGTGTAAGAGCTGTAGCGACCGAACCGTTGTCGGGTTATCATCCGGCCATACCAGAAGAAAATGCTTCATCTGGGGTCGGTGTTGTTACGGCGAACCTTGACGGTCGCTGCCCTTTGTACGTTCCGAGCTCACTCGAGGGTGGACGCAGGCTACGTAAAGGAATTTTCACACGCACTTCCTCATCGGAGCGCTCCAGCAGCTCGCAGGAGCTGCTGTTACTGGCACTAATGGAACCGAGTCCGGGCAATGTAGTGCTGAGATCGCCCGGCGATGAAGGAGAGTTTATTAATAGCGAATTTTACATCGACGAATCGCTGCCGTCCAGTGCGGCCAGTGTTGAGCGACGTCTGGGACAGCTGGATCATCACCAGCAGCAACAACATCATCAGCAACAGCAGCAACCGTATTATTCGCAAGATATTCGGCATTCGTTCGCCGATTGCCTGCTGGCCCGCGGTCGAAGCAGCTATGACGAGGGAACCGTCATTTTGCTTCTGCAGGTACAAAGCGACCTAGAACCATACACGGATAAACGAATGAAACTGGAAGGGAAATATGTGCACGAATGCAATTACTATTATTTTGTACATATCTTTTTTTTCCCATAGCCATATTTTGTTTCAAAAGCCTTTTTTAACTTTTTGTAAACTTGTTTTTTAGTTTATTATAAGTTTACATATGTATACGCCATGCTATATGATGGGCTTATTTATAGTAAGGAAAGTTATGTTTCCCTTATTTGTGTTTGATTTGAATCAGTTTATTAAATATGCACCGTTGACTGTTAGGAATGACTCAAAACTGGCGACGAACGAACGACGATGCACTATTCTATTATACAGTCTTAGTCACTCATTAATGTGTTGAAATATACTTTACCTATCTGTGCAGGATAATCTCGGCACGACACGCCTAGAAGTGGAAAGGCTCAAGGGCTTACTCAGCAGTGTTCAGCAGCTGTCGCAGGACTCTATTATTATGTTGCGGGATAAGTTGGCACGGGTGCGTACGGAGGCCGAAACTAATGGTACGCAGTTAAAATCAGAGTTGGATGCAATGAAGCGAGCGTGGAATGATATCCAGCAAATGGCACGTAATCGTGAGCGAGAAACTATCCAGCAGCTGACGGTCGATCATGAGCTGGAAATGAATGACTTGCGCAAGAGCGTTCATCAGATGGATGATGAAATTCAATCGTTACGGTCAGACAACAGTACGATGAAAGCGAGCCACATCGAAACGGTATCGAGCTATGAGCAGGAAAAAAAGGAACTGAACGAACAGATAGCTCAAATGCGTAAGGTTATCGATCGTTTGGAGTGTCAGCTAGCGAGTTCGGAAGTAGATCGCAAACAAGCAATTCAGGAGACAGTTGAACAGTTGGAGCACAAGCACCGAACCGAGCTCGAATCCTTGCGCTGCCGGTTTAAGCTGATGGCAACCAGTATGGACCGATCACCGTCGGATACGAGTTTAGAGAAGATCGAAAAACCGGACATGATCGACATCGGTACACATGAGCAACTGCTGGCACAGGTGCGTGACGATGCCCTTAGGGATAAACAACGAGCAGTACGGGCGGCAATAGAGGAAGAACGGCAACGATGGGAAGCAAATGCCGTCAGCAGTGGTGGCGTAGCCATTGGTAGTGCTGGCAGTGCAGGACGGTTACATCGCTCATATGGTGCTGCCGGTTCACCTAGCAGTGGCAGTCAGGACGTGTACAAGCGCATCCTAGATGAAAAGGATCGCCAATTGGACGAGCTGCGTGAAAAGGAAATGCAGCTAGCCAAAGAGGTGATGCGTATGCGTGAAACAATTCAATCTCTCACCGATCCTGAGTTGAGTCCACTGAACGACCATAGCTGTCGCGAACAGTTGGAAGCGCTGGAAACTGATCGGCAACAGATGGCAGCAGAGCTTGGCACACTGCGAGAGCTCGTGAAAATGCTCGAGCAGGAAAAGGGCACATTGACTCGTGAGCTGAAAAAGCTACGGAAGGACACGCCGCAATTGGTGACATGTTGTGAAGGCGATACTGTAACGTTTGTGTGGAATCCTGCCTATTCGCAGTACACCATTGTGCAGGTTTGTAGCCATAGGCGCAAGAAGCCCAACCATAATTATCAGTTTCATCTGTATGAGCGAGACAGTAATATGAACAATTTATTCACATTCATTTTAGGCGTTAAATTCAGATTTCATATTCTTCATGCACGAGAGCAGCTACAAGGAACTGGGCATAATGCCACCAGTAAAGAATGAGCTACCATCAGTTTTGTTCGGCTTCGGCACGGTCGTGCGCAAGGACTTTTGTCATGCACGTAAAAATGATAACCGGTACGGTGTGTCACTTGGTACCCGTTTCTATCGCGTGAAACTAAAGGCTGCCAATGTTACGAAGAAGAGCAAAGGTACGTCGTACGGAAAGGCGAATGTAGTGGAGCGGTAATTAGATAATATTCTTTCTTCCCGAAAGGTCGTTCGACGTCGAGCAGAGCTGAAGATATGTCCGTGTCCTGTCAACAACCTCCCACGGCTGTAGTGACGATCGAAATGCCAGCGAGCAGCAATACTGCACCGATTAGTACTAGTGCCACCGGTAGGTTGATAGATTCCTTCGCACAAACGGAACAACCGACGTCATCTTCGACCACGGCGTTGACCGAGGCTATGTTGATTGGGGATGGTAGTAAATCGCCGACTGGCACTAGTCGCGACATGATCGACTCGGGTGTGGTCGAGCAGCAACGCAGCAGCTATCGTGAGCGCAACATTAGCATCACGGATGAGGACGATATGGTGGCTGGGATTGGATCGACCGGTAGCATCGACCGTATCCGCTATCAAAGCGTCTGCGAAGAGGAAGATCCAGCCGACGAGGATGATACGGATGGTGGCCTTCCGGAAAGCACCGGCGGTAGCAGTGCGACGGTAAATTTCTACTTGTGATAGTTTTCCCTTTAGTTTCGGTTATTTTTTCGTACGTACTTCCTTTCGCTGTTGGTTGGTTTCGCTGCTACATTCTGCCGTTACGGGTTGTTACGTATTACGCACGCATCCACACCACATTCATACCGACGTGCACTTACGCAGAATATCATCGATTGTTTGTTTCGCATTAGGTTCGATTGGGAGACATACTAATTTTTATTTGGTGCAATCTTCATAGTTTTATCACCGCTATACACATGTATCATGAAAATCGTTTCGCTCATTTAGCAACTTCACAAATTTCCATTTTCTTGCTTTGCTCTTGTAAACGGAGGGATCATTTTGTTTATTCACATGTTTTCCTTTAACGTGGTTTGTTTTGAAAGATGTGTGCAGAAGTGTTCAAGTCTTAGCTATCTTTTTATAGTTATACTTAAACATTTATGTTACAACGCGTTTGCTGATTGAAATATATAAATGTTCTCTTACATTTGTATTACATACAACCTTAGATCATCATTCATTCTTTCCATGCTTTTCAATCACTTTGCACCGGCTAGTTCTGCCGCAGAACTAGAAAAAGGGATATGTTTCATCTTTTACTTTGGATTGTGCATAATTTTGCAATAACTTATCAACATACATGAATAACAAGTTCATTTTAAGAAGCGTTCATTTGTAGTTTAACGAATAGAATATGATTCATTTGGTCACAAACAACTATTAACGCAAAGAGTTTATGTAAAGAAAGCCTCATTTTTGGTGTTATATATACTGTTCTGCTTACTGTTTCTATCTATCTATTCCGTAGTTAGCTTGAAATAATTGCAACATATCTACGCCTCACATACGGCTTTTGAACATTTCTCCTCCTAACAAACCATAAGAGCATGATTTTATGTGCTTGCTAATGTGTTGCATTTGCACAATCCATCTGCTCCGCATACGTTATGTTTTTGTTTTGTTGTATTGATTGTTGATCCTCCTTCGGTTTTCTCTAGTTGATGCTGCTTAAAGCTTTTCTACTTCTCAACGGCGACGAGGAATGATGATCATGAGTGATGAAGATGAAAAGATGATGAAGATCAGAACGATTGTGATGTAAATGATGAATTCAGTCGGTGATGTAATTTCAGTGATAGAATCTAAGGGTTGTAAATCAGAGCATTGGGTATGTGCATCCGTCACTAGCTAGCTTGTGGCAGTGAGGACAAAGAGAAAAGAAGGAAAAAATGGAGCTAATTTATCCTCTAACATAGTGTTGCATGCATGATCAGCCACCAGTGCGGCAATGAATATAAAAGGGTATTTAAACGGGGATAGGGGTTTGTTTTATGCGAGTAAAGCTGTACCAACATCGAATATTAAACATTCATACATATTGCTCTCATTGACTTCTCAGGATCGGTGAGAAGGACAGAAGCCCATGGTTTACAAGGAGCGGGCCACAAAGAAAATCAAAAAAGCAACCTAACGTGATGGCGTTT
This sequence comes from Anopheles culicifacies, assembly GCA_000473375.1. Lineage (NCBI taxonomy): Eukaryota > Metazoa > Arthropoda > Insecta > Diptera > Culicidae > Anopheles > Anopheles culicifacies. The sequence goes on along the minus strand of AXCM01000336.1, from coordinate 6,284 downwards.
TAATGTTAGATTAGAAAGCACCATAAACCAGCTGGACGCAGGATATATAAAGGGTCGTTTTTGCACAGCCCATTCTATGTGTACAAAGTTTGACCAACAGAAAGAAGGAAGGTTTTAGGTCAGACACAGGATAAAACACTGGTTGAAATAAAGTGAGACTGGAAAAAGGGGGCAGTGAGTATAGACCCAGAGCCGAACGAAATGAGTTGCGAGAGCGCAGCAGCAGTAGAAGCGAAACCGTGCCGAACGAACAATGCTTAGCTTCGAAAGGATGCTTCTCGAAAAACGGAACGGACGAAAAACGTAGATTAAATAAAACAATGAAATTATTCGAATGAAAATTTAAAATAAAAAAATGTACAAAATACTTTTGGAGTTAAAATTTAGATAATTTAGAACAATCGAAATGCCGCCACATTGGGCTTCTTAACTAATTAACAATTCCCGAGCCGCTTGGAGTTATCTTCTTTACATTAACCGGTTTTGTTTTAACACTTCAGATGGTTGAAGCTAGTTAGGCTATTGCAGCACATTGTGATAGTTTGCTTATTTTCTGATGCTGATGTTAGTACGCAATCGATATTTCCCATCTGCTTGGTATAGATGACCTATACTGCTTGTCTAGCGCTTCCTCGAAGTATTGTTTATACTTGTTTAATCGACGCACAAAACAAAAATCATACCGATTCCTTTCGTACACCGAATACGTCGGCCTCACGGGCGTGGACATCCTCATACTCACGCATTACGCATACGAATACTAACAGCTAGCTGAACAGCATCATTCACCATCATCCTCACCAGTCGCAAGCTAACCAGTAAGCAAACTTTATCATCTATCTGCTCTCTAACTGCTCGAGCCTGGAATAACACAATCTATGCAATCGTTATTTTTTTTCTTCTCCATCCCTTTTTCCTAACATCACCTCACGCGTCCCAAATGACACAGGATTATCCGTCTTGCTACACAAGCGCCACTGACACATCCATCGTTGCCATTCGCACTCCCGCGCCGCTGACCTTCGTGGGCTCCCAGATGCAAGGTTCATCGCTCGTCACAGCAACCTCGGCACCAACCATCACCGCCGACAGTGGCAATAACAGTGAGGCGTCCACTGCCAGCAGCACTCATCCGCTTTCCGCCAACAATGGCTCACACCCGGTACAGTCGCTGCTGTCGATCGGAAGCGGTGCTATCGGGTACGGGTCGATCGCCGATGATGTTAGCGATTCGGCCGATTCCGAGTACCGATCACTAGAGGGTAACGATCCAGAGGACAGTGACAGTGCAGCGGCCCCACTGCCTAGAGCACAAGACGACCGTAGCGACGATTAAGTGCACTGATTTTGAGGTTAAACAGTGCAAGGCTTGACCATATGTGCTGAATGATGAGCATGACGATCGTGTAAGGCTTTTGCGCCGCTAACTCGTCGCAAAGTGCGATAATTATATGTTGAGCAATTGCTTGTGTGTTTTGTTATGGGATGCGTGTTTGCATGTGTGTGTTACGATACGATATGTAATATCACCGTGAGCTTGATTGAATGCTTTTACAATAATCGATTGTGATGATCTTACAAAAAGTAATTTTTTGTTACAATTTTGGTTGTTTTCTCTAGAAGTTTATTACTAACTTTGTGCATCATTCACACGTAACTATAATCTTAGCCCGGTGCTTATATGTTAGCACAGCAAGCATAAACTGTATTGATAATTGATTGCAACACGCGAATCAAACGCAAAACACAGCAGATCAATGTAGAATTGTTTTATTCACCCACTTGCATACATCGTTGCACATCGTTGAGGAGGAAATTAAGGAAGGGCAACATTCAACGACAGTCGACGTAATACGTGATACATGAAGAGCGCGAACCAACCCCGGCCGGTAAGACCCAGGCTCTCTAAGGATCTTGTAAAATATCTCCTTCTAGTTTTTTGCTAACATAAACTCAGCTTTTCTACGAATACGATTTCCTCTTTTTACCAAACAATCACGCACGCTAGTGGCCAATTGGGAGGTGTATTGAATGCTTCCTACGCTGTTGTTGGTAGGAAGAGATTGCTTCATAGCAATCAAATGGGACAGCAATGGTGAGCAGGGAATGTAATGGATTGTTATATAAATATTGTAAGTAGCTTATAGACCTACAAATCCTGACTAAACAGATATCTCGGTAACGCGTATGATAGAATGCTTTGATAGAGAGAAGCACGAGGGGGTGCGGCGTGTGAAGGCAGTAGGGCATAAGGAACACAAGGAAAAGGAAGTAGACTAAGTACATTTCAACCGTTACGCTTATGTTCAATGGCTGCAGGGGACCTGAAGTGCGTTAGTGTATTGTATGGCGCCGCATGAAGCGTGCGATTGAGTGGAGTTCAGTGCGATTGAGCAAATGTGAGTAAGAGGAGATAAAATGTGTATGCCCATCAACTCGCGCCTGCCAATGAGAAGCCAAGAAGGACTCACTACAAGCTTACCAACAGGCACATTAAAGTAAAAACAAAAGATCCGTAGTAATAGTAGGGAAAGCATAAATTTGAACTCCAATTTTCTAACCAACACGAAACAGTAGTTGCATGAACAGCATGCGGCAGCTTTTTTCCCCCAAACTGTTTCACCGATTTGTGATGGAAGGAACATAACGAGACGTGAAATCACTATGTAAAATTGTAAAGTATGTGTATTCGTGTTGAAGCGAATCGGTCGCAGCGATGGAAGGCTTCAAAAAAGGACTGTGTCGATAAATGTATGATTGTTTGGTTATTTGAAAGCTCTGTCACACCGCTAGTGTTTGCGTCTATCGATAAATAATTACCGTAAGCACTATTGCAACTGTTCATAGTGATTACAAGGAGTGCGGCTATCCATTTTGTCGGACGTGATATGGAAGTGGTATGAATAAAAAAAACCCGTGGGAGAATGTAAAGAAAATCAGCAAGAAGCTAATAGACAAAATAAAAACGAAAAATTAACGATATAATGAAATCATGTGTAGTGTTTTCTCTACGATGGTGTGTGTTTTTTCTACTTGGCAATCACTTGCTTTATCCAGCTTTAAGCTTAAGGTGGTAATAATTATACTGCATAAAATACTTCGTTGAACAAACAAGGGAGATGCATCTTTAACGTCCGGGACAGTAATAATCGTTGCAACGGGACGGAAAAGCATGTTTTTTTCTGACCGGAAATTACAACAACAGAAAGCAAACCTGCACGATTTAATTTGCTAACGAGATCACGACCATGTTCGTTGTATAGTTAATGTGGTGCCTCGTTGTATTTTTTGTTGTTTTGTCTCGTTGATGCGAAAACACTCCTTGTGACTGTCCCAATTTAATACAAACAAGCTGATTAGGGGGTTCGAGTTCGCATCTGCACGTCGACGATCGCCCTCGGACGCAAGGTAGACCGACCGATCGGTAGTGTTTTGTTTTTCGTTTTATATTTGCCCCTGATGTCGATGTTAAAATTTGCGAGTTTAAAATCGATCTGGGCATGCAATTAAGAAAAAGGTTATGCTGAGAGGCACTCGTGATGTTGGCGTGCTTTTGAAGGATTTTGCCGGTACGGTCTTATTATCGGACGCTACAAATCGTTCGGCTGCATAAATAAGCACAGGGAAGATTGTGATGAAAAGTTAAACAAATATTTTCATCGAAGATAATTTATTGGGGATAATAGGGGATACACACCAAACAATGAACGGTTTAGCTGTTGTATTAACTTTTCTATATTATCTGCACTGAAGGGTGATTGATCGATTTAAATAATTGGATATATCTAAGTGTTTGTACATACTCTTCAGCTAATACTAAACTTTGTAAAATATTATTCCAACAGGTCAATAGAAAACTTTTGTGTTACAATAAATGCAATTTACCTTTGCACTCCGTTCTAATGAGCAGCCATTACGAGCGAGTCTAGTTCTGCATACTGTGAGCCCTGCCTGACAATTTCGGAATTGAGCGAATGTTCCATCACACCAATCTTGATGTCCATTTCGCACAGTTCCTCCTTGATGCGAAAGATCGCCTTCTTTATATTAATCAGCGGACCTGTAACGTTAGATGAATGGTATCGATAGACATTTGCTGAAAGTTTTACGAAATCCGACACTTACTGCCATCCGTCATTGAGTTGCCACGCTGCTCCATTTGGATCTTAACATTCTCTAGCTCGTTGGTGATCTTCGATAGTTCATGGTCGTGTTCCGTTTTCTCCTGCTCGGCCTGCCGTATCTGGCCCATAACCTGGTTATGCTCGATCAGGATCTGTTTGTACTGCGCTATCAGCTCCTTGAGATCGTTATTAAGATGTTTCTCACGGCTTTCGATTTTCTCCATCACGTAGCTAATGTCCGATTGAAGCTTGGCAAGCTGACTGTCCGTGTCCTCGGTCGCCTTGGAAAGGAACAAAATTAGTTGTTGCATTCAACCCGCTTGTTAGATACCAATTGTGTCATAGCGCGTTACCGAGTCGATGTTACTACGCAAACTTCGCATTTGCTCAAGATGAGCTCGCCAATCACGTGGGTCTGTTTTCACTACAACCTTTAGTTGAGGTAGGACGCGTTCCAGCTCTAGTCGCCATGCTTCACTGTCCGAAAGCGAATCCACCTTGTATTCACGCATTTCCTTGCGCGTGTTCGAGACAGTCGACCGACCAGCCGGATCGGAAAAGCTAAGATCAAACAGACCATTCCGTTCGTCGTCACTGTCATCACTGCCACCGGCCAGTTGTTCCTCTTCAACCTTCTCGAGGATGATCTCCGAATCGTTCTCTATGAGGTCGACCATTGGATCATCCTCTTTGCGACATTCCGGTCGTTTCATCTGAAACTTGGTAAGCTTGAGGGCCTGCGTAGCTAGGCAATCCATGATGTAAACACAAATAGGACCAGCTCCTTGAATGAGACGATTGGTTTGAAAGTCGGTCGGAACATCCATTTCTTGCAACACTTTTATGATGCGCGATATAACGATATTGGGATCGTCGAACTCTTGCGGTTGATCGAATGTTTTACCGATCTTCCGTATCAGCCAGGCACAGATCGAGGTGAACATGAAAAATTGCTCACCAGGATTGAACGAGCGAAGAAAGTAGTACCGATTAATCTGCTTCATTTTCATCTCTTTCAGCAATAGTCGCTCGTAGTTGAGAAGCTTCAGTTTCTCCATTAGGTCGTCCACCTGGAAGGAGGACACAGACGATACGCTTCCCGAGTCTCGCTCCATCGCAAGATTGTACTCGTTACGAAACATTTTGCCAGGATCGATTGATTTGTTGTGTTTAAAAGCTAATAAAGATTAAATCCACCACCAAAAAAGTAAGAAATAATTTTCTCCGGTTGAATACCCAACACATGGCTTCAAAAGACACTACAGTTCTGTTGTTTGTTTCGGTTGCTATGAGAAAATAAACACGTCAACTGGTTGCTAAGGAGTTCCGTTATTTGACGTAATTCCAAAGGTGCACAGGGTGAACCAAAGTGCAGTTGTGCATTTTATTGGTAACTAGAAGTTAGAAGTAATAAATGCCACATACTTAAATTTTAGATGGATATTGAAAAGGAAAATTTTTAAATTTAAAAAAACTTTCTTTTGGCATTTTCCTTTATTTATTACGAACCCCAACCTCACGTAACACCCTATTAAAAACATTCACGCGCAAAAGCACTCATGCGCACCAAAGTACATGAGCTTTGAGCGTATTTCCGTTGTTTTCCTTCCCTTGAATTCATCCATCCTCATTGCATGTTATCGAGAATGTAGCGTTGTAGATTGTATGCAATGATGCACTTGTTCTTGACACGCTACCAGCTGATCAACATACGCTCTACAGATTTTATCGCTGCGCCAAAAAAGGGAATAAAAAAAATTATTGTTTCAAATAATTGGCTACTATTTGATGTCCTCTGGAGATGGAAGTACCAATTGAACGTTGAGCCATGCATGCAATATCTATATCGTGCACCGAAGGTACAAGTTTTCACCTCATATTTAACGAATTTTATTACTCAATTACTTTCCCGGAGTATGCGGAGTTTTTTTTCTTCTTCTGCTTGAAGAAAGTGCAACACAGAGAAAAAACAGTAGCATCAACATGCTGTTTGTGTATAAATAGTGATTATTATGTACGCATTCTATGCGTAAAGCGTGACTGCGTGAGAGTTTGCTAGCGCAAAGGCAAAGTGGTAATAATTTATAGTTGGTAGACTACAGTGCTACACCATGCAGGGACGCATATGGACCGTATAAATGAGCTGTTTTAATGGGTGTT
>AXCM01000335.1:0-74990 GCA_000473375.1 Anopheles culicifacies | reverse complement strand
TTTTTTTCCTATGTTGTTATGCTAAGTAAGTTTCGTAACGAGCACATTTGCCTTATGTTTACCAGTTAGTGTGGTGTACTCGTGTGCTACGAGCGATCTAACGAGTAAAAACTACCCCAAAACGTGTTTCTTCCTCGAAGCTTCCCTTATCGTTCGTCGTTTTGTGTGTTATGCAAATGAGTTTGTTTTGTTCTTTTATTTTTTCTCTCATTTTCGGTAAAAAAAAGCCTAAAAGAACTACAGCATTGCTTACTACTGATTTATCATTATAAAGCAACCGTAATGTCTTAGTTTGCTAACCATTAAAATGATTTACTAGTATATAGTTGTGCATTTTAATACTTTACTCTCGTTATCGATCTACACAAAATATTATAAATTCATTTGCTTTAAAATTGTGTGACTTAAAAAACCAGCAATTCAATTTACAACCATCATATCCATCTAAACGTTATTTTACAATCATTTCCTTTATGACTGTGCTCCATACTTGAAGTTCCATCCCCCTTTAGATGTAAACTTCCGGTGTGTAAACCTCTAGCGCTCTCTCTCTTTCTTTTCTACGAGTTTTTGGACACACGTACGGATTTTTCTTTACCACCATTTGAGTAGCTAGCTTATGTCAGCCAAAACACAAGCTCAGTGTCACGGACAGCAAGCCACCATCAGCTCACGATGCGTGAAACTTTGCAGAACACTATGGGTTCGTTGCCCCAAGCAACAAAAAAAAAACGCACACCAACCAGCAGCAAAGTCGAATAACTACACTCACATTCGGTGCATGTTGGCCTAGCGACTCTTTGAGGAAAAATGTAAACCTCCTCCATCAGCAATCCGTCTGTGAAGTCAAAATTAATAAAAACGCTTCAGAAGTGTGAAGTAATTCCTTCGGCTTACCATGACCTCAACACTGCCATGATGTACTGTCGTTCGCACAACAGCCGGTTTGAAGTTAGTAAATTTGCGTAAAATTATAACCACTCATCGTTGTGTGTGTGTCTCAATCAAAAGGTAAAGGGAGCTTTACGTTGGTGTAAAATGAACTGGAACTGAATTTGTAAAGTAACCGAAGATTTTATTGTCGGCGGGCAAGTGATCATTGATTCTTTCCAAACGCAACTTCCGGAGATGGTTCGAGAATTAAAGCTACGAAAGATGGCTGATGTGTGTTTTAAGAATTTTCGCTACTGCGTAGGTTTAAAACGAATGTTTATCTCATTTAAAAACAACATCTTGATTGTGATTCCTTCTATTTAAAATCTTTAATATTATTTTTTGTTTCGATTGTGTCGAAAGCATCACTCAAACTTCAGCGTGCTTCGCCTTTCATTCTATCTGATCGCTTTTCACGATGGGTTTGGTTACACTTTCTCGCAAAAGGTATAGCATAGTACACTGCAGTTTGAAATCAATAAAACAAATTATCGAAATTTTCAACACATTTGTAATTAATACAACTTTGAACACCTTGCTGTATTCGATCGCTCGTGCGAAAATGAATGTATGAAAGTATACCGCTCATCCGGTGAACCTCGTCGGAAACATAAATATTAACCATTTTCTTTTATTTCTTCCATTTGCAGGTAAGCTATTCTCACACCAAACGACACTACAGCCATAATTGGAAAATGAATCCAAATGAAGATAATGTGATGGAAGGCTTGCAAAAAAACAACGTATCAGCTTGACAGGTTTGGAACGTAAATCGACCGTTAAATTGAGTCAATGCTTTAATCATCAAACTATTGCTTCTTATTGTTAGTTTGCCATCTTGCTAATTGTTACCGGCACATCAAAGTGTGCAATAATTTTAAGCATTCTTGTCCTCTTTTCGGTTGGATGGGCCATGTTTTATTCATCGAATACTGGGAACAGTTTGAGTTTGTGTTTATTGTTTATATCTATTTCATTTTTATACGATAAAGATAATGTTTTTGGATGGAGCTCTCTTTAAATCCTACTGAAAGGTTTTGTAAACTCTGGTAATTTACATGCTTCATGTGATGTGTTTTTATCTAAAGGGTAGAAATGCGTCGGCTGCGTAAGCAATACACTTCTACAAAACAGCTGGCGACAGCAAGGGAGCAATGCAACTCCTACAATCATAATACCTTGTAGCATTTACAGTCACACATAGCTACAGATACGGAGAACGTGGTCCACGCAAAGCTTTTTCGGAGTGTCTTGTCAGTATATCTAGCCCAACGTAGCAACGGGTGGGGGAGAGGGGAAAGGGAAAACGCACACCACTGTACGAGGAGCATAATATTGGTGACCACATTTACACACCAGCAATGAAGCCCCCCAACGTCATGTGGGCTTTCCGTTGGTTCGCCGTGTAAAACCACTACCCTTTTAACACGCGCTTAAGAAAACAACAACACAGAGCACAAACAAATCAACATCACCAGCACTAACACCACGTTGAATTTTATTGCTCCTGCAAAGGCAAACACGGCGAGTGTCTATTCCATTCATAGTCCGCGATCTTGTTCGCGGTGGTATGTTGTGTTGCGTACCTTTCAGTGGAGAAACACCACCACATACAAAACGGAACCCGCGGGAGAGAACGAGAGAGCTCTGCTGACCATAACCACGACCAACAACGTAGTTGTGTGGTTTGCGTGCGTTGTACTGGATCGTGGCCTGTTGTGCACGCGTCATCTCACAATTCTACGCCAACCATTAACGGGAACGGTCGACGACGACGAAGACGTAAACTTCGTAGCAAGTCCGCGAAGATCCGCGATTCGTGTCGCGGATCAAATAGAACAATCAACATACATTGATTAATTAAGGCAAGGAAATACATCTCTAAGAGTGTGTAAAACAATAGTGTATAATTTATAGCTTATGAAAAATTGCGTATGAAATACATAACGGATATGTGTAAAAAAGTAACAATTAATGAAAAATTCCAATAGTTGTGAGTGTGTAATTGTATGTGATAATTTTGTGCTTTTTTGCATGCATTCGTGTTGCATCCGGTAGCGAGCATGGCATGTTTCTGCGTGTGTTTTTTTTTTTGTACACGTGCACAACGTGAGCAGTTTAAAGTAATCCTGTGTTCACGCGGCTTTCCGACAGAGTACAAAAAATGGTTGTTTGTGTGCGATATTTTTTTTTTCATGAAATGTGTAAAGCAAAACAGTGCCTTCAAAATGTATCTCGACAGAAGAAAAAATAATGTCGAATTCTTAGCGACGTGTGTTTTCCGTGAAATATGCAAAGAACTAAATTAGGGCGCAGCAAAAGTTACAACGACGTGTTTAAAGAAAATAGCTACCATTGCGTGATATTTTGTAAAAACTAACTAGACTAGTAATGCTTATGCAATTCCCTTTCGTATGTGTGAGTGCTATGGAAGCAGGAATGGCCAATTTAAAAGAGAAATTTTAAACATTCGAATTTCCTGCGACCGCTCTGGATCGGTTTGTTTCCTTTCCGAATGGTGACCAACTCGGTTGCTGACGTTTGACCGCTCGAGGGGAAAACGGACAGTTAATCCAAGATAGGAAACAGATCGAAATTGACCCGCTGACTTGTTGCTAGTGTTGCTAGTGGTATAAATGGGCTGCAAGTTCCCTGGATCTCTCAGGATGAAGAAAAAAAGCGAGTAACACGCGCAACCCATTGAGCCTGAACGCGACTGTTGCTGTTGACTGTAGTGCCTTGAGAAACATACGAAATACACCTCTAGTGACTTTTTTACGAAGCCGCCATTATATTGGTCGATAATGTGTAGGCGCCTGCGCCCATACCGTGTATCCGAACAGCTAGACAAGTCCAGTTTATGAAAGGAACTGTTGGCTGTCTGCAGAGCTCTCACACCGTTGGTCATTTTTCTTATCATTTGCAATTTGTGAGTGAAGGGAAAGCGTCGTCATTGCGCTCCTACGCATGCGATAGATTGCGGTCAGATCACAGAGCATTGCAACAACAAAAAATGGACTAAACATTACTGTGAGTCTGTTCCGTAGTCTGGTTAAATTGCCCTTCAGTGAAATCATGCCACCCTTAGGTAATGCCGGGGGTGTTGTTCAGCGTGCAAGTTTTCACATCGCAAACAATGATCACAGACTACCAATGGGATATGCTGCGGAATGCTGCTCATGTGAAAAAAAATAGCCGTAACATGGACACCACATGTACATGTTCTAGTGAATGAAATCATGTACTGATTTGAGCATATTAGAGGAAAATATTCTCGCAGAATAATGGACACATTAAGATGTACGTTGTAGGAGATTTTGCATATTTTTTTTCTCTAGAACAACCATTTGAATGTTTTGCTGGTGGTCCGTTCCTGGAAGCAATTAGCATCTCTGGTCTTATATTTCTTCTATTTTCTATCAATTATGTGCAAACAGAACCGTTCCAAGGTTGGGGAGCTAAAATTAATTAGCATGTTGCAAAGCATGATCCTTCCAAAGGGTTTCAAATACGTCTCGATTGTATTGCGAAGGTAATCGCTAATTAAATCATAATTTACTACAAATGGATATAATTTTTGTCTCCGATATGTTCCAAACGGCCAACCGTCGGTATAGACCGCTTCGACACGCAATGCCGTACCACACGGTGCCTTTTTCGGGAGAGAAAATCACATTTTAATTTAATTAACAACACACCGGTTTGTGATCGATTGAGATTTTTTTTTTTTTGCTTTCCAACACGTTATAACCTTCTCTCCGTCCACATGTCTCTGGTCGTTTGTCATCGTGTCAAAATCGGGCAAACACGTCACACGTGTACAAGGATCCTTTTATGAACACGATTCCGACGAGACAGAAATGAGCATGCAATTTAGTCGCCTGCCAAATTCGATCACCGATCGCTTTCGGCCATTTAACCGGGCGGGCACATAAATGGGTAAAATCGGTTGACACGCAACGTTCTTGTGAAATTTACACCTTTCCTTAGCTGCATGGTTGTGCTTGCACAGAAATAGAAGTTGGCGGAATGTTGTCTTTACACTGTTCCATACTGTACGTCACAAGATGAAGAACTCCACACGCTTTCCTTGAGAAGCCGCCCGAAATATGTGACACTTGTACAAGGGATATTTGGTGCGACCGCGCAACACGCAACACGATGCGTGAAGAGTTTCGAATCGTTTCAATGATCGACGGTATTAGACGATAGTTTTCTGTAGTACAACTTTAAGCGACATCGTCTAATTGGATGTCGCGTGCGTACGCAATTTTAATTCGCGAAGGCTGTGAACTAGATTTTTGAACAATTTACAACTGTTACCTGCCATAATTCGATCGTGCCTTTCCACCGTCCGTATTGGTAGTAGTTGGGGGTTGATGTTGTGTCTGCTGCAGCAGCTAAGGATTGTATTAATTCGAAACCCTTGCAGGAGACATAACCAGTCGGTGTCCAAAGTCGAACACTGACTTTATTTTACCAGTCCGATCAAAGAACAGTGGTGAAAAGTGCTTGACAAAACTGTGAACTCTAAGAAAATTTCATAAAACAATCTACATCGCAACTCTGAGAAGTGAAAATGTTAAGTGACATTGATTTTATTGTAATCGAATATCAACCGTAATTTGGAACTTTCATTTCACAACCATTTGTGGGAAAACAGTTTTCCATTCTTGTCGGTAACCAATTAAGGTGAAGTGGTCGCTTTTTCGTAGACAATTCATCATGTAATTAATCAACTCTGGAGTGAACTTGCTGCCTCTGACTCTGTGTAAGGGTCGACATTGCCAGAAAAATTAAATTTAGATCATCTGATCAGACATTCAGGGGGCAAAAAGGGGAGAGAAAAATCATTACTGAATTAATAAATCTGTAAAACGTCCACCGAAACGTTTCATATTATGGTGTGTACATAAAGGAAAAAGAAGCAAATTGTTTAGAAAAGCTAAATCCACTGAAAAGAAAGGAACAACTCTCAACCTAAGATCAAACAGTTGGGCTAAGCTGGGAAAAAAATCCCAAAGGTCCCAAATTTGGGTGCTTCACATTTTGAGCGTCTTTTGTTTTAACCGACTTGCCCATCGTAACTGGTAAAAAAAGAAAACAAATCTCATCACGGTTAGTATCGCGTGCCACCGTTACATTTTTGCAGTTATTCTTCACACCTCACACAAGCAGTGTACCGGTGTACGCATCTTTCTCATCCGCTTGGAACTCGGAACCGATTTGAAGACCCGCTAAATGGCTTTTTTTTCATCCGTACTCCCGTCCCAATACGATCCATCTATCCGCCCGGTGGACGTTTGTTGCACACGAACCTAGTGGCCCATTTTAAGATCCAGCTTGTTCGTCTATCGAGAAGTTGTGAAAAAGAGGTGCCAACGGACGGATGAAAGTATTTTGCTGCAGGTGGGCAACACGGTTTAGTGTGCTCGGTACTTTTAAGTTATTTCGTACGTCGTGCAACGGGAACCCTTTATCTGGTGAGATTGTTTCTCCTTTACTTTCTCGCTCTTTTCTTCCACAATTTTGAGCCCAAGTGACCGAGAAAATTGAACAATTCTCGCTTTTGTTCGGGGCATGTACTGATGATGATGATCGCTGTACCGTTTGCACTGTGTTCAGTTTTTTACTCTTACTGTAAGCAAAGTAACTATCCGGGGAGCCCTTAATAATGTGCCAAACGGTCACAACGCCGGACCGAATATGTTGGTCACGTTCTCTTCCGGAGCTTTCTCTCGGCGCTGTCGAAAGATCTCTCCTGGGATTCGCTCCGTATGATGATCGAGCAATCAACATATTTTCTAAACATCTTTACCGACGCACATTGTTTCGGCGTATGACCCTTCAAAGGGATCGTTTTAGTGCTAGCGGGCTGCTGGCACGCTCCAAGCGTCACAGGTTCGTCACTTGTGGCACAGAGCAAATCTTTCGTTTGTTCGACACTTGAGCATTATAATGGGACGCGGTTAAGATTGTACTCACTTAAAAGAAAGTTTTTGAATTGTTTTCCTCGACGTCAGGTGAAGAAAAAAAGATTTTCTGAAGCAATATGAAATTGAATGCACACCAAAAATACATTCATACTATTTGATTAGGTGATAACAAACGAACTGTCAGCTTCGTATTTCATGTATTGAATATTCAGCATATAAACGTAAGCATATGTCCGTCACAAAACGTATTGGAACGGTTTATGGCGAATGATTGATGTTTTGATCGACCCGTTTTCTGTAACAATTGTTTTAAGATTGTAATTGTTTTATGGTTTCTGTTATAATTTTATTGATTTACGATCTCTCAAACCCACCACTACTATGTGTACTTGTACCATATTTTTCATATCCGGCTGTGCATCAACATTGAAATCAACATCAACGGATTGTCCTACTACTGTGTTGCGACGTAGAACACGACCCCGTAAGATCCGTATCACGTAAACCAAAGTTCCATTTAATTACGTAGTCTGACTGCGTAGCTACAGCAATAGAAACAAACACACACAGCCAATGCACCCGTACAGTCCCGAATGCAAAGTTGTCCCTTTTGCTGATGTCGCTACCGGCTTTGGAAACGTGCCTCCCGTGCTAAACTGGCCGATTCGGGTTGGTTGAAATCTGGTGTACGTGTCACTTTCGGTTCAATAAACACCCTTGCCATGCACAACCCGGTGAGGTTTTGGTTTCGAAGCTTCGAACGAGTCGCTGTGGAAGATCAGCAAACTCACAAGTGGGAAATCTTGTGTGTCACTCGGCAAGATTAATGGTGCACCGTGGTTTGACCGCGAAGGGAAAGCCTGTAGCCAGTGCCAGTGTTGTCTTGACTGCTATGTCGAAGGGGTTCATTGCTTTCCATCGCAAATCTGATAAATGGTCGGTTTGTCCTCTTTTGGTATTCGTTACCTACTATATTGATCCGGAATGGTTGCAAATTGTTAAGGCTTGGGGAAAATGTAACGAAATTTTCGTACTGCATTTTCCTAACTGACATCTCGGCTTAACGCAAAAGATAGTTATGACGAATTGTTTCGCATTGCAGTTGACATTTATGTGGAGCTTTTTTACAGTTTTCAGTAACGTTGTGCTACAGTAATGGTAAATTACTACGCAGTACAATCATCGTTAATTATTTGGCACACTTTAACGTGCTTCCGAAATCATTCATGTATTCGCAACTCCCTTTCAAGTAGAGGAATTGTTCAAGGACATATTTCTTCACCAAAATGTTCACCTGCTACCCACCTTAAAGTACGTGGGCGTCAATAATAGTAGCCAAGCCTCGGCTGGTGAGAGAACAGGAACGTCCAAACACCGAGGTCTGTTCTATTCTTTCGTCTAATCTTTATTTAATTGATGTCTGAATTTGGCATCTCCGGTTGGTGATTCGTGTTTCCAGAGGGAGATTGATCACTGAAGATTGTACAATCAAAGAAAAAAGTACATAATTCTTCATAAATATCTTCTCCTGTTAGTGTCCTTCATCTTTTTTCGAAATGACGTTGTTATTTCGTTGTTTTCTGAGCTTGATTATTTTTATTGTTGTTTTTTATATCACTGTTGTCAAACAAAAACGAGTAGACACACACGCTATATCGCTCAATGTTAATGAGAAACACCTTCATCCGGGGGCACATGGAGCTGATTAATAGCGCTGAGTATTAATTTCCCATCTTACGAGAGCACCCTCTAGAGTTCCCACTATCGAACCATTTTCAAACGTCGTTGGACACAAGATTCCTCCTACGGTGTGTCGTCCCACGTTACGGAAGTCTGTGCACACTCACATCTGTATCACATGCCGCCACACGTGGTTCTTGAGGCGTTGGAATGTTAAGATATTAGGTGGAGAACCGCAGCAAAAATTGTGGTGAAAATGAATCGCTTTTGACCAAAGCCAACTACACACCCGAATGTAAACGAGCACGTTTGGAAGCGATAAATTCAACACCCCTAGCACACCAGCTTCAACTGCGCCCTTGTGTTGTGTGATGCTCAGTGACACCAAGTCAGTTTATGACGGTTTTGTGCGACCAAGTGAATGATCTAAATTTTGTTTATTTTATTACATTCCTTTGTTCCGCTTTGTACGGGCATGGAGAGATGGAGGCTCATATTTCATCCACAAAAATTATTGCTACCTCGTGCGGTAAAGATTATTGCAGTGGAAAAATACGGTAGAACAGGTTACCTCCGGTTAGAACACTGTTGAAATCGTTACGTGGATTTTGTTTTTTTTTTTTGGGTTTTGTGTTCATGTCTGAAATTTTGTGGTCAGTATTTTTTCTTGAATTTGCATGTTTTTTTTTCTTAATCTCATCTCAGATGAAGCAACTGGTGCTCAAAAATCCACTTTGCAAATAAATACTCCCAAAAACAGGTTCGTTGCTTTTCGCTGCATTGATGTCTTTTGATTACCATCGACAGCGAGGCAAAGACAAATATTGCTGACCTTGATCGTTAGACCTTCACCGATTATTAAGTTCATCATCTGTCCTCATTACAAACTGTATCGTCTGTGATGTGATTTATAATTGGCAAACGGTTTCATTGCCGCAACCAGAACAAATAGTACAACAAGTTTTGTTTTGCAAATATTTCGGTGTTGCATAATTTAGTAAGCTTACTCATTTGCTTCTGCGTTAAACTCACCAAATCAATATACGTCGTACTGGTTATTGACATTCATCAGTTCCGAGTGAAAAGTTGACGTCATGCTTATAAACGTCAACGTAAACGTTGTGATTCCCATCCGCAAAAGTTTGCATGGGTGGGTGTATGTTTGTTTGTAGCCTTAATTCTTTCGAAAGTCGAAAGGTGTATTTTTAAACATTAAGTAACGCTGTAAACTCTCTGACACCCAGCATTGTTGACGAACTTGGAATATTGTACAGGAAAGATTCACTACGAACGTCATAAAATTGTTTGGAATCGATTAAGCAACTGGCGCACGGTTCTACTTGAAGCTATAGTATAAGACAGCAGGCTACGTAAAGTATGTGAATAATTTAAATATGTAAATGATTCCCATCGGCTTACCCGAAATCTCAAGGCAGCAAGATCTTCGATTCTTGGCTGTCAATAGAAGCGCTTGCCTGTCGCCGTCGTCATTTGGTTCAGTGTTGCCATACCGGTGTTGTTTGCCAACTTTTTAGCATCCCCACCTGTCGTGTATCCAACTTTGTCAAACGTATTGTGCCTCTAAACGGTTCAATTTTTCTCTTAAAAAAAAGCTTGCTCAAAAAACGATGTTGTGCGACAAACGGACACCGGCATTCAGACACATCGGCAGTGCCAAGGCAAACATGAAATCGAAAACAAATAAATAAATAACGAGCTCAACTCAACGTAGAACGTCTTCAAAAATTCTTTTTCCATTGGAAATGGTAGCAAAAGAGCACCAGGAGCAACAGAAGTTGGAATTGCAAAAAAAAGCAAAACAACCATCTGACATAATCGTCTTGCTGAGAACATAGCTCACTATCTGTCCAGGCAGGTTTTTGTCCATCGTTCTTTCACCCTGTGGTTGAAATTTGTTGTGATGTGGAAAAAGTTATCCAACTGTAAAACTCACAAACACACTTCAGCTCATGTGTATGTGACCGGAGTTCTCCCTGAATGGTGTATGACCAGTGCGATGCTTTTCTTTTGCAGAAACGAATACAAAAAAAGCAATGACAATGGAAAGTGCAAGTGCGAATCCAAACATGGTGCAAATGGAAAAATTCGTCAACCGTGAGAAAATCGATTATCGATACGATCGAGAGTGAGATGTTTTTGAGTTGTCTTTATCAAAAATATTGCAAACGAAATCATTGAAAGTAGTTTAAAAGAAAACGAGAAAAAAGTGAAACAGGTAACGTACTTACAACCGACTTGTTATTAAGATTTGTAAGGCGATATCAAACAAGTACGAAAAGTAAACAGCAAACATCGCAAATATTGCATTTGGTGTAATGGTGACAATTGTTGACCAAGAAGCAACCTTCTAGGTGTGAATATTCTTAGCGATTATCAAATATCCGCGTTTATTGTGTGAATGTGAACGAAAACAAACGCAATGTTTGCGCCGAGAAACTCATCGCCTCCGCTGCACATCTACAACAGCGACGAGGTGGCCGCCTATCAGGTTAGTATTGAGTATATACTCTGATGTAGTGATTATGGTGTTCGCTCTTGTTGACATAACACAGCTAAATGGGTATAGGTGCAGCCCTTACCGGCCTCTCTAATTTGTGCGAGACACATGGATGTATTCTTTTTATACAGGAACTGAAGAAAAGAAAGGGAGTTTTTGCTTGATTTGCATGGTTACTTTCTCCAAGAAATGTTCCAAGAGGTCGCGCTCCTCTTATAGCAGCTACGATGGGAGGAAGCACCTCGTCCTAAAATCCCATTCTTATTTTGTAGCAATTTTAAACATTCCTCTAGTGGTTGTGAGCAGACACTCCCGATATCTGTGTGGTGAAAGTATTTCTTCACTCTTACTCTCTCACTTTATGTTGCTGATGTTTTCGATGTTATGTCTCTATGCTGCAGCTTGTGCATCGAATGTCTCGGTTGTACCTCTTTGAAGCCAACAATTTTGGTGACTTGGTAAACGGATGCACAAATAGAGAAAAGGAAGTACTTCACAACACTATCTATCGCTAGGTGTACCGAAAGCCAACAGCCAAAAGTGAGTGGTGTCACACTAATTCCCTTTTGTACGCTTACTCGTAAATCCCCCAATCTGGAATGATGACATATCTCTCTAGCCCCAATACCGACATTCCGGTGGCTCAACTTCGTGACTATGTTTTTGCTCACTTCCCTATCACTCAACCAGAGTGTGAGACGTTTTTCACAGTTGACGGTGTTAAAATTTACGGCACCCGTCCTGGTCGACCACAAGCCGCATACGCGAGCGACGACTGCCAGTCACAATTTTTGGCTCAATTCGGATGTTGTTTCCCTGGAGGGAGAATAGAAAGCTCCAATGAATGGGTTCATAGGGTGAGGGTCATCAGTATGGCTTTTGATTTCGGAACTTGCGCCATGCGGACTAAAACTGATGCATTATATCTGATCTACTGATAGCTTTATGCTTAAACATTTTAAATTTTGTGGGAGTTGATTGTGTCTGTGCTTTGTTTGAATGGCTTTATTTTTTTAACATGTACAAATACCTTAAAAAATAGTATATTCCATCGCACACTCGAAACATGTACTCTCTTCTGCTCCCAAAGCATCTTCCGAGCAGCAAGATCTTAAGTGAAATCACTCAAATATTTTTTCTTTATTTCTACTAATCTGCCGTTGTACCGCATGGATCATCCCTTCGTGCTGCGTCCTTCACGGTGGTACGGTTAAATTAATTACAAGCGAGCAGCGAAATTGCTCTAAATTATAGCTTCAGTTAGTAATTGTACTGCTCCCTACCTTTCATAAAGGAAGGTGCTTTTAGAACCCCGCACATTCCATAGGTGTGGCGGCACCGTATGCTGCAACACGTTTGCCGCAACTTAACAAAGCTGTGAAGCTCTCAAATTGATTTGCTACTAGTTGGTTATTGCGCGTGATTTACATGACTGGTTGTACGGTATTGGAAGCACTCGTGAGTGGAATTCAATTTTAATTTCTTTTTCTTACTTAAAGTTACAGCCAAATCGTTGGCATGTGTGAAGGCTGGTTCGTTAAGGTTGAAACAAAATTCAATCCTCTTGTAAAATGCATTAACTAATTTAAATAAAATGTCACAAATAATCCCCCAATATAAATAAACGAATAAAAAGCTGTTTTTCGATAGCAATTATTTCCTTTTGTGAAGCAGCAACACTTAATCGTTCATAAATCAATAAATATTAATTTCTACAATGAAATCTCATCGCTGCCAATTTGTATAAATATCGCCCAACCGGTTTAGTAATTATCGAACACACTCTGTAGTTCTGAGCACACTATTCACACTAACGTCGATAAATGGGGAAAAAACACAAACTGTTCGTGATCGGTGTTTATGCACAGGGGTTTGCAAAACAAAATAACAACCAACCCAGTCGGTTCGCTTACAACGTTGTCGGTGACGATGATTCTCAACAACGGTCGCCTTATACGGGAGTAAACGGGTACACTAAGTTAAGATACAGTAAGGCAAAGAGAGAACGAGTGTGAACCTCAGAGGGAGGCATTATGTCATCCCAGCAGCCTCTATCGGGCAGACTAATGCTTTCGAAGGTGAAGGTGTTTGTGACGATGAGGAGATGTACAAGAGCGCACCCCCACGGATATGTCTGCATGTGTATTTGTATCTGGCCGCCAAACCACTGGTCGAAGTTTACAGTATGTCAACAATATTCAACCTGTCACAGAGATAACCGCTGGCCTGTTGCTTAAGCTTTAGTTAGGTAAAATAAACTAACTCCTAATGGAATATTTACATTCGCTATTGAAAGGAAACACATTCGTCCCATTGCTACGAAGCAGAGCTTGAATGAATTTCATTCCACTCCCATCTCACCTATCGTCGAGCTTGTTTATTTCTTACACCTTATGGACCATATGGTTGCAATTTGGATCATTTAACACGCACCAAAACGACCTAACGAACGGCCGTTGAGTGCATCAACATACTCGTACATCAAACCGTTCAATGATGCACCAAATCTCGACCAATCTGTTCCTCATTTCGTACGAAACGTGATGATAAGAAAACCACCCGAAGGGCTTCCTACATGCCTTTTAAACCTTACCTAACGACACACTTTGACGACTAACAGTGCTGTTTTGTCGTTAACTTCTCAGATGTCAAGAACGGGCTTGTAAACGATCATCGTTGGCCTGCTCTGCTTAATGAACTCATTCGAATGTAAATACCCTCGAAGTCAGCCACCCGATGACGGTGTCTTCCGTTTGGAAAAAAGATTCCAAAAATGCGACTATCATCATCCTACATTCTGGTTCGGGCGTACACGCACGCTCATCGTGTCTCTTGATCGGATCTCTTCCACTATGATCTAACCGCCAACGAAATCAATAGATGTCATTCATACCACACGACGGTCGCATATATGTTCACGGTAAGCACGTCGTGAAAACAAGGTAACGTCGATGTGCATCTTCGTGTTATACAGGTTATTTTTTTACTCAATCCCACATCCAGGGCGCACAAAATTTAATGCGCAGCACTTTAAGGTTTTTTGTACTTCACATGTTCTGTTTATAGTGTGATTCCTTGTAATTAATTTGCAATAAAGTGACAAATTTATTAAAAAGTTATCAAAACGTAATTTTTCTTACATCAAGTACAACCCCAAACATCCCACGTGTTTCGAATGTCACATGTGTTGCAACTTGCAAATTGCGCTTGTCACGATGCCTCCAGGAAAGATCACTCACTTCTCTCGCTATAATTACCGTGTTTATTGCACACGGAGATGATGCTGTCAGATAATAATACGATCTATCAGCTACGCCTTGCACATTTCTTTGCCTTAATGGAGAACCCATTGGATGAGATGTTTATGTGATTAAAGCGAGTAGATTTATGCTACATGGTAGAATTACTCCCAGTCGAGTGCTGTCTGATCGACAGTTCAAGAACGTTCAAATGCTGATCGCTTAGTGAGACAAGGTGGAATATGTTGTTACCGGTCATAAGATGAAATGATTGTGGAAGCAGTATTTGAATTATATTTGCAAGTTTGATGGAAAACTACTTATATGTTGAGATATAGAGAGAATAACTTAAGCAGCATGTATACAATTTCATTAAGCCTTAAAGCTGAAAAAAGACTGTGTCAATTTTTTGCTTTCGACTTCTCGATGTAACTCATATCTCATAGTGTTTGCTGCTGTTAATTCATTTTTTATTTCATTACTACTTCTTTACTCCACCTCAAATGATTAAGTTAAATAAATATAAATTATTTTTAAGTGCGTTTACTCCATTCAAATACCTTACCATTTTTTCTGATTTTTTTTTTCTTTGTATCATGCCATTAAATTTTGTCACGTTCCGTAATGTGCTAGCTAATAGTTGACGTGTGTTCCGTTCGAATAACATGCTACAAATGGAGTAAGCAGCTGCTACTAGCAACATTTTCATATCTGAGCTGTTCTTTTAACATTTATATTTGATACTGACTTTCCAATTTGGGTTCAAGTAACATGAAATTGTCGTTCTCGTACACTTCGCTTACAATATTATGTCACTTGCCATTTGTCTCCAGAATGCAGTACGGAACCAATAGTGCAAGTAGCAAAATGGAGAGGAATGCATACCTTGTTACCTAGAGCAATACTTCAAAGCATTCTTACTCTTTTGAGCAGCTACACCGGACGGATGTAAAATGTAAATTAGTCATCCGCTTTTCATGGTGGAAAAGCTCTGACAGATGTGAAATCTTCCATCCCTTTAAAGTGGCATGTCTCCAATATCCGCGAGTATGTCGTATCTCTTATCGTGCCACGGTTACACTCACCGAAAAGTCGCACTCGTAGAGGTCGTCCAAATATGGAGGATGGAAAAACATCAAGCTAAAAGCGACTGTCTTTGATGGATTTCCTGTGGCGCATAGGAAGTGCGCTCTTGGGAAGAAACATACACGCACAAACACCCACAAAGACAGAAACATAGTTCCATAATCCGTTGAATCAAGGAGAGGGAAATGGCTGAAAATGGTTCGCTCGAATGGTTACTGAAGCCGTAGAAAGAAGGGAAGAGCATAACTATAACGTCGTCGTCGTCGTGCTCCACTCCATTCATGTGCCATGACGATGGGTGTGAAGGACAGTAACGGTCGTGTGGTTTGGTGAAGAATCAAAGGGAGTGTTGGGTTAGTCAGCCGGGAGCGTAGTACCGTAAGCTTATGCAAATTGTCAGAAGCTATCGCAAAAGCGTTGAAAAGTCTCACGGCATGGCGAAAAACGGTACGCTATGCGTAACGACCCTTTGCTAACGGTTGGTTGGCTCGCTGTACCCGCTACCCAGTCGGCATGTTTTCCTTTCTTGCCGGTTGTCTGAAGCGAATGACCGAGAATGGTCGCAAAAAAACAAGCTAATAAACAAATTATATACCTACCGAGACGGCTGTAACACACTCGGTGAAGAGCATTCGATTTTTCGATGCGTTTGGCAACAGGAAATGCATCACACCACCGCACTGCGTGTATGCTTGATTGCAGGTGAAATGCATAACAAGTGTAACTCTTTTAGTGCTTGATTGAATAGAAAATTGTACTGTAAGGTGTGGATTTTTCGTTATCGCCATGTGTACTAATGTTTACTCTTTATAAGTAAAAGGTGTGAAGTGTTTCGTGAAGTGTTTTCCGAATTCTTATCTTTTTTCCCTGTGCCAAATCCGATGTTTCATTTTTATCTCAATAAGATGCAGAAAAGTGTGTCTGCATGAGTTCCCTGAGGCATTTTTTAACTTTCGAAATCCGCCATCCGTCAGGGCAAAATTTTCTCCGTCCCGGTGAGCCTTCCTATTAATTGAATGAATTATTTGTAGATGCATTTCCCCTCTATTCTTTCAATGAAGAACTTTTTCTTCAATTGAAAGGTGATCTGCCACTAAACTGCTTGTCTATCAATGATATGCTTTAATTGCAAGATATTTCTCACTTATTTGGTTTGTTTGTAAAGACAACGTCAATATCACATTTCTTAATATGCATCAAATACTTTGAATTGAATTGTTGCTCCAGCAACGTTGTTAAACGCGACATGATTCTGAAAGCGTAATTCTGATACGATGTGTTTAATCGATTAGTATGTTCTTTTTTGTCATTTCTGTGATCATTTTAAACGCTAAAAAGACAGCTTTCTGACATTTATTCGTACGCTCCCTGCACACTTCCTGTTCCTAGGATGGTTCTATCGTGCTGTCGCAAAGTGGTGGCTTGATCTGTGCAGAAATAGTAATATTGCTGCCCACTCTAAACCCCAGGTCCTGCTTCTTTATTGATTATTTGCCTTCCAATCGACCGATTCTGCGACGCCATTCAAACCGTGATATGCGTGTGTGTGGGGGTCTAAATTGCATCAATATTTAATTTATGTGCCTATTGACCACTGCCCGGTACGGTGTGCTGCGGTACACAACAGCGTTCGTCGATAAATATTAAATCGAAACAAAAAACAAGAGAAGGTTTTTCGCTTGTTCAGCGCTTGTAGGTTGTAGTGTCCATATTGTGTTTGGTTTGGTGGGTCAGTGGGTATATACTATTTTTCCCGTCGGGAGTTATATTTATAGTTATGTAACTCACTCATTGGTTAATAAAGATATTAAATGATTCGAGCAAGGGATGTAGTATAATCATATTCCTTATTATATCTGACTTTGTACGAATACAAATGAAATCCATTTTGATACATTGTTTAAGTTTCTGTTGATAATTTAAAAACATTTGTCCAAAAGAAAAAAAAACACTTTGACATCGTCTTTTAAAAATCCTGTCACATACACGTGTCCGTCTGTCTAGTCCTAATTTGATTATTATACCGTCTTTACTACTTCCGTCCTGTCATCTGTGCACATTTTTCCTAATCCTTTTTGCTTTTTTACTTTCCCCAAAGTCGTCGACACTTCTCCTCCAAAGGGTCAAAGGTCACGCGATGGTTAAACGGGACGTCTTAAGATTCCAGTGCTCCATTGCACTGTAATTCAATTTGCGAACCTCTATATGACGGTTAAATCGTTACCCGGGTAATAATCTTCGAGTCTACTTCCTTCTTATTCGCATGCGAAAACTGAAACCGTTGAAAGGTTGAGGAAGTGCTAGTGACCATAGTTCTGAGCGAAAGAAAAGCTACATGTCGGCCATAATGGTACACCGTGAAGCACCCATTTGCGACGGGAAAATGCAATGCACTGCCGGAAACACTCGGCAACATTTGCTGCTTTCAGTCGGCGTACTACATCATAACACACAGTGGTACTATTTTTCGACCTTGCATGAAAGGTACGACTTTGAAAAATGTCTATGCAATTGGTTTCACTTTTCGTTCGGTTAAAGACGCTGCAATCTATGCATCCTTCTAATCACCTTCCGCTACCGACACCCTGCCGAACACAATTATGCAAAACCATTATTTCATTTTTAGCCACATATCCTGTACCGTCCAAGTGGTCGACCTTTACGATGTCGATGCATCTTACGGTTTGCAATTTTACCTTACAAACTTTCCCGAAATGAAAAAGCGGAAGTGGATCTCCCAACGAGACGAGCGAGATTTGTCCGCTTGCAACTCCATTATGTTCGGGTAGTTTACAGAGGGCTAATGAAACGTCTCGTTGGAAATTTCGGTCTCGAGGAATAAAAAATGACACACTCATTCCCTCAACTCGCTTCTCTCTCCTCCAGCATGCAAAACCCATTAACGGATTGCGTCCCTTTTTTCCATCACTTTTGCTTTTACACTTATATCTGCAGTTGCCTAATCATTTGACCGTTCAAACAATTTTCTACCCCTCCGTGTTTGGGAAGGTGAACGATGTAAATGAAAAAGATGAAAGTTACTTCCTAACATAAATGACTGCACAGTGAAGCAGGTGGACATAATTTCAAATTACCGTGGCATGAGAGTTCAGCCGGTAGTAAACATCTATGGAAGTGCTTTTCAGATGGTTTTGTTTTATAACAAATCGATATGATTGACAGAGTAAATCATGACTTAGCAACCAATCAGCAATGGAGCTTATGATAGTGCATATAATATCCTAAATCTATACATGTTTAAATAATCAGGAACAATACTTATAATATTTATTAATACATTTAAGTGTAAAATTTCTCCGTTAGGCATGAAGACATAAATTGTTATGAAGTAATTTCGATGACGTCATATTCCCATACAATGAAAGAGCATAATTTAAATTAATACTAATTTAATAAGCGAATAAACCTTCCTACAGTATTTCAGACACACTTTTTGCTTGTTGCTATTTGTTCGACTGTATTCTATTCTTTTATGTAAAAATTCCATACAACACCCTCACAATGCAGAAATAAATAGCTCAACCAATAGGCGAAACCTACGCAACAACAGCTTCGGTCACCACACAAAGCGAATTCCATTTGTGCCTGACAACAAGATACAACTTCCCGATCCCTTTTCCGAAAAGCAGTTGAGTATTGTGCCATCTGATTATTATGACAAAAAATAAACGAATGAATGTGATATTAATTCATCGCGATTATAATTTAACATGACGCTCATCGAAGTTGCTTTATTGCGAGCACAACCGAGGTCTGACCACCGTAAATCTTGTCCGACAAATGAAATTAAAAAGGTGACACATATTTCATCCCCGAACATTCCGTCGATTCTTGTACCCGGCGAAGGAAGAACTTCTACAACGCACGTAGGTTGAGTTTGGTGACTCTTCGACTAGCACGATTCACGATGAAACTCAATTCATCATCTGATTGGAAGAAGCCGTCAACCCTCGTGCATATGTTTAATCGTTCAATTGCGCCTTGGTGTAAACACCGCTCTGATCTATTATGGACTCGCGTGTCCCAAGGAGGTATGAGATTGGAAATGATTTATTTCAACCCGTCTTGCCACAAGAAGGAAGCTCCGATTAAAAGTAGCTACAGAGGTGTATTTCAGTGTCGAAAGTTATATTTTTTAAGTCAGAAGCGCGGCCAGATTGTGTGTGTATGTGTTTTTTTTTGCGGAAGTTTACACCTTTAAACAGGAAGCAACTAACGAAGGTTCATACGCACGGCCTGTATCGAAAGTAAAACGAGGTAGAAATGTTTATAGCTCATCTTCTCATTATCGGTATATGGAATCAAGCTTCCGTTTTGCTTTGATTTATATTTTCTTTTTTGGTTTTGATCAATTTTTAGTTTTCAAGCCAACAAAACTCCACGCACGGCTCGGCTTACCACAGGTGGAAGGCTAACGAAGCGATGCAACATCACGATTGCAATTGCATATTCAAATGCGCGTGCACCAACTGTGCATGTGCATTGTATACTTCCGGTGAAGGGGTTGCATTTTGGTTAGGAAAATGTTGCTATTAGTGTAAATGGATAACAGTGGCATTGGCCATGAAATGAAATTAAACTAGCATTTCATCAGGACTTATGTTTCATGCTTTATGTCGTTGAGTTCAAACACATCAGTTTATAATTTTTTAAGAATTATTTTTTTCGTACACAAGTACGCTCGGTGCATTCATCCAATACTCAAATCCACTCTGTATCACCTTGCCTAATTAGTAAGAGATTAAAAAACTCTCAACACTATGCCATGGCGAATGCCTTTGACCTTCACCTGGGTGTAGATTATCCACCTTCAATGAAGATATAGGTCAGGGTTCGCTTCTCAGATTACTTGAACGATTAGTAATTTGAAGAAAAAAGCAGCTCAGTTTCAATTTTGGACAGCTTAAGCGTTACAACTTTTACAAAGCATTAGCAAATGAGTTTGATTGCTTTCTTGCTAATCCTCTTACATTCACAAGTACCTGAAAGTGTCAGTTGCAAGCTAAACTCCCTTCCCTACGCAAGAACGAGAGGATCGACGTAAATAAATAAATTCACCTTACGCGCGTCGTTGCTCGAATAGGCAATTCAGTGTTCAACAACCTCGTAAAACATTAAACATGCTATTGGGCATAAGTAATGAAGTAGCAGAACCAAAGTACTTGCGCTCGGAAAGATTCAGCATCCGAGAGTGAAGGAAATCATAGCTCGTGCAGTTAATAAACTCCACCCGAACAAATCCCTCCGTCGTCATCTACCCGAGGGACCTCAATTGGACGTCAATCCAATAAACTTCAGCTGGAATTTGAAATGTGGGTGGAAAATTCTATCGAAGGCTGGTTACCGTGTCGACCTCTAGGTGTATAAAACCATTTCTTGGTCACATACGCAACGCAGGCTGTACGCGACGGTGTCGTGGGTAAAGTGTCGCGAATAATTAATTCACGCTTTACGACACAATACACGGTAAGGAACAGAAGAACAAGCGAGAGGAAGTTGTGCTAGCTGTTATATCCCGGTAAGGCTAAAAGAGTAAAGATCTGTTCGCATCACTGCGAGTACCGGGCTAGATTCTTGTTGGCGTGTGTCATGAGCCATCAAAACGATTGCTCTTTGTTCGAGCAAACTGCAACCAACTGCACTGCATCCAAAGATGGTAGCTAGTACGAAGCGAGGAACCCGGACAAGTTTAAGCTTAGTATACGGTGGCGATGCGTTTTAGTTGGTGGCTACTCGTTGACTAAACAGTCCGTCAATTCATCTCTCTGCCTCGCCTGGGTGGATTCCGTTCACTCTTTGTCGGCAAGCAGTGAAACTCTTAGACCACAGTCTCTAACCACCGCACACGTGCCGGGAGCTCGAATGGAACCTCATATTTTCCGGATGTATCGGATTACATGTTTCAATATCGGAAGAAACTGCCCCAGACGCGCTGGATGTGGCTCATCGATCGCGCTCTTTATTTACTGGACTACTATTCGCCTGGACAGCGCAGGCGGCGTAGTTAGCTTACTTATAACAGCACCGCTCTGGGGGATGATTC
This sequence comes from Anopheles culicifacies, assembly GCA_000473375.1. Lineage (NCBI taxonomy): Eukaryota > Metazoa > Arthropoda > Insecta > Diptera > Culicidae > Anopheles > Anopheles culicifacies. The sequence continues at coordinate 53,534 of AXCM01000335.1, read as the reverse complement.
GGGTGGAGAAAACGTGTCGTCCGTCTCGATCGATCGATCGTTCAAGGCGATTATGGACGCTGGCTAACAAGGGGATTCGTGGAAGCGGAAATGTGGGAGGTAGCGTGCTTGGATCTCGTTGCGCATTTACTGCTACCGTTGAATGCAACATTTCGCTAGGCTAGATGACCTACTTACGAGATGCAATAAATATGATGCTTTCACAAGAACTTCACCCGCGCCCGCTCTCGGAGTAACGCAGTGACGGAGTTGTTATGAAGATGTGCAATCATTCGCCTAATCCTTGTCTAAACAAAATAGAAACCAAACATGTTGCGGTACATAAAACATCTCTTTCCATCCAAATTGCCTTTGCCCGCAACTCTCGTTCTGTATGAATATGTCACAATATTCATGCAATATGTGGAAAACATTTTCCTTCAGCTTACTGTCTGCAACAATGTTTGCTCCCCTTATTGCATGAAGTTAACCTTGAAATGTGTAAAAGTATGTCTGGTAGATGACATAAAATGAACAAGGAAAATCATTCACCGCCACATGATTTCGACCATGAAAGGCACAAAGCAAAAAGTTGAGTATGTCAACGTACCGTACCGTCAAGAGTTACTTGAGACATCATGTTGTCTTTTGATGTATTTTTTACTTGGAAAGTGTAACGTCTGGAAAAATGTCGCCAAAAAACTTTGAGAAGAGTTGTATGCAGTGTCTTAAAGTTTAGAACGTTATTGCAAGTTGTCTAATTTTCTCTTCTCTTAATAACAAAGAACATAAAGTTAAAAGTTTCTTTCAGCTCTTCATCGTCATTGTGATGGTTATTTTATTCCAATTTCTTTACCGAAAACGACAAACTCTCCCAGCATACAAAAATGGGCATTCGTGCGTGAAAGTAAATTTTATCCGCCTGCCGCGAACTGCGCTGTTTGTTTTGGCAAGCCCCAAACTGTTCCAAATTGTAAGAAATCATTTTTTCTTTTTTCCTTTCATCTGTTTGAAATCACTCCGCTCAATCGTGCACGAAAGGATGGACCTCTAGAGGCAAGCAAAATCTTACTAATTGTACTCTCCATATCCACCAAGCTACTGATTTCCTTCCTCCCCTTTAAGGTTAAAGTGTGTAATCATCATGCCTGCCACCGGTTGGAAGGATTGTTTTATTTTGCCAAAAGCAAGTGGTTTTGAAAAAAAAAACCAACACGATGAGAACAGATCGTTTCGTTCTGCATTACAAACTTGGCAGGGGTTTGTACAAAAATAGCGATAATTTACTGATTTGCAACAAAGACAACCAAACCTCACGCCTGTTTTCTCTGGGATCATTCGCACAAATCAGCTGGATGTCACCGAACCGTGTCATCTGAATCTGGAGAGCCAATAAAGACTTGAAATCATGCAACATTTCAGACGTTTCACTTTATTACTTGCACGAGTTTGACGAAAGAAGGTTATTGAACTGAAATTTAGTTGTTTTGGCTTTTTTTTAAATGTATGTATAATTGAACAATAAACTACTTTGCCGCTTAAGTATCATATCACTTACTAATTGTTTTTCCACTTTGTTTGAGGCAAATATCTTGCAATTGCATTGCCAGGAACTTTATACTCGAGAATTACTCTGCACAGACGAAGTTGTTAAGCTGTCAGCCACTTTTCCCATGACCTTTTGTTAATGGTTTGCCGTTCGTAGCCGGCTTGCGCCTTTTAATATGTGGATACAGTGTACCACCTTTCTCAGACGCGTGCCATGACATGACGCACCTTCAGTTTTGCTTCAAAATAATGCCTCTTATTCAACTCGCTTTAAGCTAAAACCCCACCTATTGAATAATGCCAGCCAAGGGCGAAGGTACACATAGAAGACATTTCGTGCCAAACTTGTGCTAGACGGTTCGCTATTGAAAGCTACTATTACTTAAATATGCATATGTCAAGACTAAACTGGAATAATACCTTCCACTGCGTCACTAGTTATTTCAACATTTTTGACACAATACTTGGACGTCTATATGTGCACTAAATGTCTTTGTATTTTGTATATCCTAAGCTTTTTTTTATTGGCAGTGTAAATTTGTCTCTCCAACCCCTTTTTTACCACAGCAGCAAAGTGAAGTTATAACACACCATTCATCCTGCCAACAGCTAAGGTTAAGTTCACTTCCACCAAAATATAAGCTTCTCTCTCTCTATTCTCCACTCAAAAACACCGGGCTCCGCACGTTGTGGTGCACTGTGAAATACTTTCTACGTCGATGGTGCACGAAGAAAAAACCTCCTGCGGAAAACTCTTGTTCGAACTTTTACCAGGCTACGGCTTGTACCAAGGGTGGCCACCGGGAAGCCCTTTTATGTAGGGCGACCAGTTAAGGGCTGACTTTGCGTGTGTGTAGCTTTCATATGAGAAGGCAAATTGTTGGGGATAGGGTGTAGGATCGGGTAGTACAATTTTCAATTTCGCTTTTTGCCACTTTTCAGCAAGCCTCAGGCGATCATGGCAGCATTCAATGTAATGTGCAAGACCGCTATTTCTTTGCCTTACAGTGGGTGGTTCAATTGTAATCCAAAGTAAAAAAAAGTCTGAGAGCAATCTTTAATAAATAAAAGTATTATAGAAATGGATTAATAGCAAATTCATGTACGATAATAATCTAAATTTAAGTTTCCAGTAATATTGATATTTGTTTACGATTCACATGAAACTTCACAAAAAAAAACTTACGCAATGCAACTGTTTTCACAGCATTGATGCGACGAACGTACTGTTGAAATGGCAGCAGCAGCGCGCATTTGTTGTGCACGCTTCATTTTCAATCAAATGAATGCCGCCAACGTATAAATGGGCAATCATTGGCAGTCGTTAATTTTAGGCTTTTTGCGTCCTTTCTCCTACCCACAAGGTGGGCTCACCCAACATCCGCACCCAATTGTCGATGATGTTCGTTTTGCAACAAACGTACCCAAAGCGCCTCCATTTCACCCTCACAAAACAATGCGTCATTTTGCCATTGACCTCGCGGCAATTAGGCAGGGTGCAATGTCGACTTTTTGAAAATGAAGCATACAAAACCGCTTTAAAATAAACCGCATCTAATAAACTTCCTTCTGTGCTGTGAACGTTGTAAGGCAGGAACAGGGTCGGCCAGTCTGCTGTTTACATAGCTAAGTACAATGGTGAGCACGCTTATCATGCCTAGACCAAGATAACTTATCCATCTGCAGACCAAGGGCATTTTAGATAGCAGCTTGGTAGCTTCTTTTACGATCGGGTGACGCACGTGTCCAAGTTATTCTCCCAAAACTAGCAATGCTTTTGAAAATTTGCTAATCAAAAAATTTCTCACATATTTTTGTTACAGATAAAGTTGAAGAAAATCTTAGGCCTCACAGTATGCAGCAGTGCGGGACTCGATGTATCTTCCACAACCGGCGTTCTTGCATATCCAGCAGGGTAAGTTATTTTTGTTGAATGTATATTTGAAACATTTCTTTTTGAATTCAGCTTGCAGTAATACTTTTTTACCTGAGAGGCTGTAGCCTGTTTAATGTTTGTGTAGCTTCGAAAAGAAACCTTCGACCGATTCTGTATGAACAATAAAACGAACTTACCAGGTTCGTTCCGAAACATTCACATCACCATTAGAAATGGGAGCTGTTGTAACCAATATCGTTAAATATTCTATTGCATAAAGTCTATAAACATACAATGAAGAACGTACGAAAACCTTTTACAAACATAACGATTCATTATATCAATCCAGCGGATCGCGATCATCTCTTGGTTGCTTTGGTCTTTGGACTCCTCCGGCCAAAGCAAAACACGATCGCCAACTGCAACGGCGCCAACCATACTTTGAAACTATGCGGGCCGGTTTACAAACACCGTAACCTTAATTTGGTAGATCGGCGCATCGGAAAGCGGAACCGGCCAACGCTTTAGGAATCGGATACCACACTATCCAGTGAAGCTACTGGCACAGCTCGGACTCTTTGACTAGACAAAAAACTTCGTAACATTGCAAGGGGTAGATGAAGGCAATGGTACAACACACACTAAGTAAATACCACTGTATTAACAGCCTGCACAAAGACAATCGTCTGCGGTTTCTCTATCACTGAAGGTTTATGATTAGATAAAAAACAAACAAAAAATCATCACCTTTAGATAACCGCTTCACAACAAATGGAAAGAGTTTTATCCACTAATTTGTTTTCAATTCGTACCGGATTAGTGTGGTGCCCCAATGGTTATTGATTCCGGAACAAACATGGACGGGATTGTATTTGCAAACGCTAGATTGTGCTCTTCTCTCACTACCAAGGAAAGCTACGTGAGGCGTATGCGAAGCATATCGAACCAAATTGCTCCTAATTAAGCCACATTAGCTATGCTCCACACGTACGCAGAGCGGGTTGAATTTCCGAAATTGAGAAGATCAATTTAGAGTATAACCATTTTCCTAAACCTTTCACTGCGGATCGAATCATGATCGTTTTGAAACAAAACTTTCGTCTTTTATTCGTCGGTTGTCTGCGATTTCCAAGGAAAAGTCATTTTCAATGGAGTTTCTAAACATCTAACCTATACTTGATGTGGTCACCTTGATGTGGTCGCAATTTTGTAATTAGCCGAATTTGTTTAACGTATAAAATATGTTTCCTGCTTTGCTTCGTTAGTCGGTTTGCTAACAGAGCCTTACTATCAACACGCATCAACTCACCAAATAGGAGCATTGATTGAAGACGTTAATTCCTCGTAACAGATACTTAAGATGTGTACATTAACATCCCACTGTTTAAGATTATCTTGATAAACAGTTTGTTTGTGTGTGTGGATATGTTTTTTTGTCATTCACAAATATTTTACTTCCTCATTATAAAATGGAAACTACGTCGTCAAAGATTGACAGACGATTGGTGCGGACTTTCGAACAGATTCAGAGATACTTATCGAAAAAAAAACCGGAACGCGTCCATGGTAAATACGGTTTATTTTTGTAGAGGCGGGCACACAATCAATCCGACCACCGTTTCTGCTTGTTCGCTGTACTCTTAAACTTTTAGGGACCTCCGAAAATTAATAAACAGACAAATGTGGCAATGTGCGTAGGCACCCGTATTTGCATCTGAAGTATGTCCAATGGGTAGGGGCTGTGCAACCGTCGACCATGGAGTTGCAAACCATCACAGCCATAGATAAGAAGTCATCACACCGCCGCAGGTCCCATGTGTTTTGAGTACAGAAGGATTGTAGCAGGTGCTGGAGGTGTTGGAGCAAAACAAATACGCACCAGGATAAACAACCTCGCTAATGCTTAAACACAATGTTCGATGAGCTGAAGATTAAGCGATAGCCTAACATGCAAGAGAGTGTCTCCATGTTTTGTGGAGGTGATGACAGGCAGACATTCTTCAGAAAAGCGAGCGAGAGAGAAGAAAAAACAAATCGACCTACTGGGAAGCTTCATTCCGTTTTACCAAAACAGATTGATGGAAATGACCAAACAAGCACCTACGCACTTTATGTGCGTGACCTTCTTTGCTTTTGCATTTTATGATTGCTTTGTGATGGTCATATGTTTTCTATAGACTCCCTTTTTTACGTGCGTGCAATCAAATTTCAAATACAAAGTTCCCTTCCATGCTGTCCAAATATCGGTGTGCTGAACGAAATCAACTATCCGCAAGATATGCACACAAAACGATGCTCGTTTCTCTTGGTAATGATGATTGACCAGCTTGTGCCGTGGGTTAAGAAAGACGATCGACAGCTGATCAAAGCGAGTGTGTTTCGTAAGCGGCCCTTAAAAGGCAGCATGCTAAATAGGTAGCCGCTGTAGCTTTACCATTCGGAAACTCACTCTGATGCGTGAGCTTCTTCGTGTGTTTGCTTAAGGATAGAGACCGAGCGGGGTCCATTGTGCATTGTGCTTGATATTAAATATCGCGCCACCAAAAGCTTCTTACAAAAACCAATAGTAAAACTCCCTTTTGATCGCCTGTAAATAGTGGATGATGTGTTAATGTTGGTTAGCGAATGCTTGGCAATCCCATTGAGTGGTAATAGTTCCATATGATTATGGATAAACTACCTAGGAAATAGTGAAATCTTCAGTTGAAAGTGGCAAAGTAAATATAACGATATGTTGAAAAAAAAAACCCTCGACTTCATAGTATGGCTAGGGTGTAAATTGTGGAGACATTTCGTAACGTTCTTCGTATTCTTTTTGGCACTTCAGACTTAAGTTTATGAGGTCTAGGGCTTGCTGCATTTTTTATTCTCATTTAATTTTTTATTTTCATTTAATTTACCGCCACTATCACTGATATTCGAGCCATTGCATTACTTGGATTGTAGTTTGTTAATTCTATCCTACACGCTTAAGTTCGTATCTATTCAAAAACGCACACATTACTGAAATACACTTTGTTTATGCCCAACAGATGTACGGTGGTATTGTTCAACTCAAAAAAATTATCCCAGAACTTCCTGCTCAACACAGCAAAGAAGGCCATTACTGCCGTCGCATACTCAGAATGTGGTCGGTATCTGGCAACGGGCGAATGCGGTCACAATCCTTCGATCAAGGTGTGGGAGCTGGACACATCTGGAGGTACCGGTGGCGGTACAATCGAGAACGGGGCCGCCGGCAGCATCGTGGCAGAGTTCTCCGGACACAAGTACGCAGTCAGCTGTGTGGCCTTCTCGCCCACGGGCAAGTACCTGGTGTCGGTTGGCTCGCAGCACGACAACATCGTGAATGTGTTCGACTGGAAGGCAAATCTAAAGATCGCGTCCAACAAGGTAACGGCCAAGGTGGTGGCGGTTAGCTTCAGCGAGGATGGCAACTACTTTGTCACGGTGGGTAACCGGCATGTGAAGTACTGGTATCTGGAGGGTAGCCGCAAGTATAAGGAACCGATCCCGCTGATGGGACGAAGTGCCATCTTGGGAGAGCTTCGAAACAACGACTTCTGTGCGGTTGCGTGCGGTAAGGGCGAGATGTCCGAGAGTACGTACGCAATCACACGGAACGGTCATTTGGTCGAGTTCAATGCGCGGCGCTTGCTGGACAAGTGGGTGATGTGCCGCACCAATGCGGCCAACTGTATGGTTGCCAGTACAAAGTACATTCTCGTCGGTTGTGCCGAAGCCATCGTGAGGTAACTATTATTGAAGAGCATCAATCCGAGCCGACTAAATACAGATTGTTTTCCTTTCCCTTTCAGGGTATTTAATGCCGAAACGCTAGAATACATTACCACACTGCCGAGGACACATTTTCTTGGTGTGGATGTAGCGCAAGGGGTTCACATCAACCACATGATGGCTGTACCACAGAACGCGAAATATCCCGACACTATAGCCATCGTGTACGACGAAACCCGCTCGAAGGTAACATGCGTGTACAACGACCACAGTCTGTACATATGGGATCTGCGGGACATCAGGCGGGTGGGCAAGAGCCAATCGTTCCTGTATCATTCCGCCTGTATCTGGGGCGTCGAAACTGTGCCATTCAGCTATCAGCAGCTCAAGCACAACGCCAACGGTGGTGATACGTTGCCATCCGATTGCTTTATGACCTGCTCATCGGACGACACGATACGTGTGTGGGATGTGGACAGCTGCGAAACGAACGAGGTGTACCGGAAGAACATCTACAGCAAGGAGCTGCTTAAGGTGCTGTACATAGATGACGAACTGAATTTCATAAAGGATACGGACAATCCGATCCACAGTACGGAGAAAAACTCAAGCTACGATGGCCGCAATGGTGTGCGTTGTATCAAAATCAGCCCGGACAGCCGGCAGTTGGCGACGGGCGATCGGAGCGGCAATATTCGAATTTACAATCTCAGTAACCTTAAGCTTATCACGACGATTGAGGCGCACGATTCGGAAGTGTTGTGTCTGGAATACACGAATGAAAAAATAGACCGACGTTTGTTGGCTAGCGCGAGCCGGGATCGATTGATACACATTTTTGATTGTGAGGCAAACTATCGAATACTGCAGACGCTGGACGATCACTCTAGCAGTATCACCTCGGTGCGGTTCATCGGGGCCGGCAAGCAGTTCCAGATGGTGTCCTGCGGTGCAGACAAATCCATCATTTTCCGCCATTTCCAGAACAACGTGTTTCTGCGCGGTAATAACTGCTCTGGAAAAAATACACTATACGACATGGAGGTGGATAGCAACAGTAAGCATATTCTAACCGCGTGTCAGGACAGGAACATTCGCGTTTATAGCACACAGAATGCAAAGCACACGAAGACATTTAAGGGATCCCATTCAGACGAGGGCAGTTTGATTAAAGTCAGTCTCGATCTTAGTGGCATCTACATTGCGACGTCGTGTACGGACAAAACGCTCAGTGTGTACGATTACTATTCGAACGAATGCATGGCACGAATGTACGGCCACAGTGAGCTCGTCACTGGGCTAAAGTTCACGAACGACTGCAAATATCTCATCTCAGCTAGTGGGGACGGGTGTGTGTTTATCTGGCAGGTACCACACGACATGATCGTTACAATGCAAGCACGCCTGTCACAACAGGCGCTTCGCTCCGGTATCCAGCCTATTCCACGAACGCTTCAACCAACCAACCCGTTCACTGATGCCATTCTAAACCATCCGCAACCAACACCGGTTCCAAATAACCCCGCTCTAAGCGTGTCAGAGTTCGGGTCCCCGCCCAACAGTGCTTTTCTGGTTGATGATGCGCCAGTTACACCCGGGTATCGCTTTTCTGACGTGGGTCAGCTACCGCAGTGGGCCAAAAGGAAACCATCTGAAGATTTACAGTCAAGCTCACCTGTACTTGGAAGTAGCCCCAGCCAGGGTGGTAGCAATTTCGGTGGCCTAGCACCGAAACCCAGAGGACGATGGGGTCAGAAGGGTGTCGGTGGACAGCTAGAGGATCCGTTCGACCTAAGAAATATCGTTGAAAGTAGTCCACTAAGCACAACGTTTACCACGGAACAGCGACAACCGACTACACCAACACCCCCACAACCTGTCTCTGGTCATCCTACGCATCCACCGGCAACGAACACTCCGACGTCAGGGTACAACAGCAGTGGCTCAAAGGATGTTTACAGCAATGCCTACCTCAGTGAAGATAGCTCAATCGACAGTGGACGGGAGAATCGTCGGCCAGATCTGAGTTCATTTCTGCATAAGAAAATCACTGAAACGAAGGCACTGAACAGTCTGAACTCTGAATCGAACACCGAACACGACGGCGATGTGGAGGACATTTCGGACGGTGAGCGAACGAGTTCAGACCATGGCATGGTGTATTATCCATCTGCAGCACCATCCACTCCAACGTACGTATCGTTAACCTCTGTTACCATTTTCGGTGTGCATTTTAAAAACTTTTCTCTATCTATTGCAGTGATTTCAAAATCAACGATGTCGACACAAATGAGCTGCGAAAATCGATTCGGCGACAGAAGCTAGAAAAGCAAGGCCTTAGTCTTGCGGCCCAATTTCAAAGTGCTGCGTCAGGTACCGGTACGGGAACGTCCGACGACGAGGATGAAGGATCTACTCCGAGTGGTGATAACGCGGATCGTTCGCTTGCTTCAACGCTGGGAGGAAGTTCAGAAAGTATCCCTCAACAGGCTTCATCCACCTTTTTACAGGCTGTCCTCGATGGGCCGGGTAGCTTATCAGATCGGGAACGTTGTAAGTATATCGAGTCCTTAGTTTATTAGGAGTGTATTTTAATTTGAAATATTTCGTTTGTTCCACAGCACAAGCACGAAAGAGCATGAGCGCTAAACACAACAACGATGCAAAGATTACTACCAGCATATCGAAGTCGTTTGCCAACAACAAAAAGGAAGAACTGATGAAGGTGATCAACGAGGCAAAGGCAAAGCTGGAGAATGTGAGTATGAGGTTCACGTGCAATAGCTCATCCGGCTGAAACGTTTCCTCCAATCCTTGCCAAAGAGGGGTACATTAAATGATTTTGCATCCTGTGACCTATTTTGTGTACTCCTTTCTGCGATGTATTGGCTGGACATGTGTTAAATATTTATTACATTCCTCTTTTTGCTATTGATTTTCCCTTTTCTTTTCTCTGTTATTTTGTGTGTGTATGCTGAATTATACATATTAAATTTATTTACCCGTTTGTGTATGTGTGTGTGTATTTGTGTTTGCTCTGCTGCAATACGAAACCATCCTCCTACTCATAAATAACTCCACTTGGTTATAACTATGTATTTTCTAGGGGATAATGTTTCATAATAAGCGTCCATTAAATTATGCTCAATTAAAGGTGAGATAAGTGTGTATCCCGTTTGTTCGTCCTACTAATTGCGGCATTCTACTCTTTAAACTCTGATCACTGCATAATTGCACACAAAAGAATAGCTTGTAGAAGGTGATGTGACCCTACAGTGTGTTTCAAATGCATTGCATCCCTGTGTCATCATCGATAGCACTGCAAAGCTAATTATTATGATTTACTCTTTTTGGAACCAAGCAACTACAATCATTAATTTTGGATGCAGACCTATAATAAACACCTAAAAACGTTACAAATAATTTTATTACAAACTTCTAACGCTTTTAATAACAAACAAGTTTTATGAAATCGTTTCTTCTTGCAAATTCTTACGAAAAACAATATGCAAATATGTCTAACAAACTACTAATGCATTGCAATTTGAACAATCTCCAACGCTGTTACCTTCTTTGGGGTGTGTTCTTGTCCACCCAGCAAGCTATCAAAATGCCATCAATCAAATGAGATACCGGGCTGCTCCATTCTTCGCATGTTGCAATCCATTGTGGAAGCACGTTTCGTGCCGTTTTCGATCGGTAATTAATCTATTCTGGTTGCAGTTTGCAAATGTTCTTCCCACTCATGGTTGCTGTTTTTGTTCGGTAGCATATACTTGCAATGAACTTTTGCGAGATGGAAAATGGACACCGTGCTCGGATGATGGCTACGAATAACCAAAATCTAATGATTTACGATGCAAAAACGACTGCCCCTGTATCTCAATTAAACGAGGTCGTTAGATGCGAGTGTATTCATTCCCCTAGAATCTGTTTTATTGCTTAAGAACTCAATGGCTGTATTTGATTTTGTGAATAGACCGTAATCTGTGTTTAATATAAATTTTACAATAACATTTTTATAGTGTTTGACTTTCTTTCTTTCTTTTACAAATCTCACACAAATTAAAAACCTTAACCCTTGACCGTGTTTCTTTAATTAATCATCATAATAAGAATAAACGATTAATCAATAAATTATTCCACAACGATTGCAGGTCGGCTACCGGTCCGGGTTACGCGCTAGTCAAAGTATATCCGACTTGAGCCACTCGATGAACATGTCCGGAGCAAGTCCAAACCGTACACAGCGGATAGGTAAGAGTTTCCAGTTCTGTTAACCATCTACACACTTCATCCTTAATCCATATCCATCGGTGTTTTGTTTTATGTTTATTTTGTTTAAGTACTAACTTTACGCATCACCACCAAACTAACTCAATGTAGTAATTTGTGTGACCATCACGGGCTTGCTATGCGTGAATCGTACACATGTTTTTTGTTTTTTTTTCCACCCTTTTTTCAACACGACAGAAAATTAGATGGTACATTCGATTGAGGATAAAAGCTAACAATAAACAATTGTATTTCCATTTCTTTGGCGTAGAAGCAATCAATTGTAGAAAGTTGGCTATTATTATTGGTTACGAAAATATTTCTATTTCCACCGCACAACTAATTAACACTTTGAAACCATTCTGAATTAGAATTTTTGCTTTCATTTTAAACCGAGACTCTATATTGATTTCTACCGATTTTGGTTCAACTTCTTTGTTTTTATTCAGTCCAGTGTGTGTCTGGCAAGCCCGTACGTTTCGTAAGAGAATAGTTTTTTCAACTACCAAACGTATTTTCTCTTCCCTATTTTCCATGCCGCGCTCATTCGCTTTACTCGCCCAACTGTTTTTTCACACTACGGTAAATGGTACATGGATATGGGTTAATTCTCTAATACCTGTATATTATATCTGGGGTACATTATATAACGTACGATCGCATGCGAATTTCGGTATTTACTCTTCACAAGTAGATAGCAATTTAAGTTCCAGAATGTACCCACCAGTGTCCGGTGCTACCGGACCATGCGGTGGTTCCGCCACGTACATGAATACATCAAACTTTCTTCACAGTGCTGCCACACGTTCAAAGCTTGCCCATAACTGTATGCTTATGAATCAAATCCAGCAAGAACTTCCACCATATCCGCGAGACGTTGGTATATATGAGCAATCAGCACAAAGACCCAATAAACTAGATCTGATTGAGCTACCTCCCGTTCCCGCTGATAAGCTTCGCAAACACCCTGGCATACTGAAAAACTACAAATCTTGTCCCGTTTCACCCGTGCACGAAGAACAGGAATGGTCCAGTCCTTCGAACCACGACGATTCATCGCACAATCAGCAAAAGTCACATGATCGCAGCGGTCGTCATGGCCAGATGCGCCACTCGATGTACTACGAAGATGCGAAAACGATACTGAGCATGATACATTCTGATACCGAGAAAATGATTCGGGAAATCACCAGCAAGTACGGTGATTTGGATGACATACAACCGACTACGAAAATAAAGGAAGGCGAAAAGCCAGCACCACCTGCCCCTCCCAAAGAAACAGAGACAAAAGCAATCACTTCTCACGATCAGCACGAGCACGGGTTTCTCTCCGAAGATGAACCGAACTTTAGTTCCGACTCGCTCGAAGATTGTAGTCTTGATCTGGACCTTGAACGACATGGCCAGCCAATGCCACCAGCGAGAAAAAAACACTGTGCCAAACATAATCCGGCCAAAAAGATACAACCCTCACTGCCAAAACGATCCGTCTCCGATTACTTTATTTACGATCAACCGCCACAAGGTGCACCACACGAAAGTCCTTATCGAAACGTCTCGCTTTCCGACATCCTGGATGATGAGGAAGCGATACGACAGGCGGAGCATCGGTTCCTCGAAACGCAACGACACTCGAGCGCGAGCTTCTTCCTGGGTCAACAGTATCCTACACGAAAGAGCCAAGAGAGCATCCTCTCGGATGAGTTCGGAAGTGGTGGTGTTAGTTTTTGTAACAGCATGGAAAGTATCCTTTCGGATGATTCCGAGTGTAAAAGTGCTCCGTTGGAGGTGCTTTTCGGGCGCATTCGCCGTGATCATCTCAGCCAGCATGGACACGCTGGTGGTGGTAGTGTTCGAAACGCTTCCAATTTCGAGTACAAGCTCGAAGGAATTGGTTGTGCTACTTCAAAATCGTACGGTTCCAGCCCGAATGCCGGCAGTGGATTCGATTACTATATGCAAGGTAATTATTTCCATGCGGCTGCCACCGACAGCAGTTACTTCGGTATGGTCAACGACAGTTTGGAATATAGTGGACATGATCGACGTGCAACCGTTCGCCAAGGAGTTCCCGGGATGCCCACTTCGCTGAGTTATCCGCGATTTTTGCCCAGCCTTGCGTCTGCTGTCACTGCTCCACTGTCCACTGGAAGGGAGGAGTTACTGTTCAATGAAACATTCGAAGATGCAGAAGACTTTATTCCTTCACTTACTTCGAAGGCAGCCCAGTACGGAGGGGCCACCGTGAAAAGTCTCAGCAAAGACTTTGCTAACCAGCGAAAGCAAATGAACTCAAATCCGCTCTACAACTGCAACGATGGCAGTGCGGGGAACGGAGAACTGTTCATTCGTAAAACTCTTAACGCTACAAACCAACACCACCAGATCACACGGTCTGAAATATTCGGCACGGAGTCTTCCGTGTATGTTATGAAGAAGTCGTGCAGTTTCGAAATCGAAATGGGTGGCCGTCGAATAGCTCGGAATTCTAAAAAGTTCGAACAAAACCTGCAACGTTTCGAACAAGAACGAAAACAATCTAATGATCGCTTCCTTCAACAGCAGTTCGGAGGAACTTTAGAGATGGATTATGTACCACACAAACCACCGGTTGCTCATAGACGGTCAGCGAGCATGAAGGGACGCGGACGGGTACGTTCGAAGGAAAAGTTTAACACCATCATTGGCCAGATGTCCAACTCGACCGGGCAGTGCGACGAACCAGCCATGATCGGGGGGAAACTGCGTGATTTTGTAAACCGAGATTTTGTGATGCCACCGAAATCTGGGGACATTTTGTCTATATCCGCTGGTGGAGCACACCGTAGCGATATTGGGGAGGAAAAGACTTTCGAAGTGTATGTCGCCGAGAAGGGTGTAAGTGAGGATGATAACATGGATAGTTTGGAGCTTCTTTCCAAGGCAAAGAGTTCTGCTTGCGTTCGGAAGGAAAATTCTACCGATTCCCTCGAAGTCTCCGTCCCACCAGTGGAGGGCGTTACGGAGATTGGAGTAGAAGCATTCGAGGAGATGGAACCAACTGAAGAGGATGAAGCGATTCCTGCGGATGAAGCACTCATCGCCGAGGAAGCGCTAGAACTGCCAAAGAAAAGTCTAACCCAGGGAGCAACGAGTGAGCTAGAAAGGTTAATTGATCGTGGGCTCCTAACAAGCGGCGAATACAACCGATTCCTTGACATTGAGAAGAAGATCGACATAATTAACAAGCTTGTAGAGCTGGAAGAACGTAAACTGGAGCAGGAACGTACGTCTAAAGAGTATCGGATGCGCCCATTCGACTGTGATCCACGACAGAAAGGTTATGTGAAGAGTTTGACGGAAAACTTTGATCGGTTGGCAAAGGACGCGCAGGAAGAATTGGAAAATGAGAAAAGCTGGCATCTGGCAAAAGCTCGCATGAAGAGAAATTTTAGTTTACCTGATGTGCTCGATTTCGGGGCGGATTGTTGCTGCCGGCAACATGGCAAGTGCTGCGAAAAGGAAGGCGAAGATTGTGGGTGCTGTGGTAATGGATGCAATGCGTATAAGCAAAAGGATGAAGAAGAGCTGTCGGAAAAGGATGAAAACTCGATGGCGGCCGCTGTTGCAGCAGTTGCTGCTGCCGTCGCTGCCATCGGGATGTCGAGCAGCGATGAAGGTTTTTATGACTCTCTCCCTCTCTGAACTATAAGCTGTTTCAATTTTGTCGTTTCGATTTATTTACTCTTTCGTTTCACTTCTCCGTTACCCCGGGGGATAGTGTTTGTTGATAGCGATAGCGATTGTTATTGTTTATGTGTTTTCTTTTACCATGTACACTATGTCTAGAATCTTTCGTTTTCTTTACGTTTTATAGCTTCATTCTTTTAAAAAATATTGTTTTGTTTGCATGACATAGTTCAAATGAAGAAGTTTCTGTTGTGTTCTTGTAAATTTCAAATTTTCTTCTACATGTTTACAAGGTATATCAAACTCTGCGTTTCATATTCAGAATGATTTCACGCTTCTTTGTTGCTTTTCGCTGTTAATATTGCCTCTTAGCTATGCTGCTTGTATGGTATTCTGGTGTAGGTGAATATATAATGACACGCTTTGCTTTTAATATGCCACCGCTAGTCATCCACGAACGTCTGCCTGCACCACATCGTAAATTCTCCCATGGAACGAATTCGGGTGAAGGTCGGGTGAAAATCACGATTGATAATGCCCGTAATTATTTGGAAGGAGGATCATATCTAATACCTCATACCATAATATAAAGTGCCCGTCTTTGAACGGAAAATGTCGCGCCAATCCATTTTCTTCTGCTGATTGTCAGTTAAAATAAACTATCGTCCTATTCTGATAAAGCTTTCGGTTTTAATGCATTACATAGCATAGCAGCAAACACCATCGTATCTAATTCACTACTGATCTATGTAAACTTATCATTCCGTAGTACCACGTATTATTACTCGATAGTTAAACTAGTCCGCTCGTTGTATATAATCCAAGCGTAGCTGTTCGTTTACTTTCGTTTTGCACAATTAGTTGTTGAAAGTGAATGATATGCCCAAAGGCTAATGTTAAATGAATTTGTTTTTCTTTTTTTTTCTTCTCTCTTTCTCTATGTATATCTTTTCTACACATGTTGGCGTGACTGTGTGTATCGAATGATGGTGAAAATCAAAATTAAATGGTCCCGATCAAATTCATACTCTCTCGTATGAAACAAATCACAACCACCCCCAAAATAAAAACCCCGCCCGGGAATGTTCCTCTGCGAAACGATTCCATGAAAAATGCAACATGAAATACAAACACATACACAACACTATATACTTTTGGCAACATGTACACATAATCCAAACCAAACTTGTTGTGTAGGCGGTAATCCCCGAAGCTTAATTTCTGCGCAAGATAGTGAATCTTCGATTAGACGTGCTTGTTCGCTTAGTGATTTGAGTATGGGAAAAGGTAAAGCATTGTTTTTCTTTCTTTATTTTACTCTTTCTTCTTCTCTCCTTATTTCGAGTTATTTGATTTCGATTTTTTTTTTTGTGAAGTTTGATACATTTCTTATAATACTTTTATTCACTTTATTATACTTACTTCAATCATTGTATGCGTGAATTTAATTGAACATTCCTTTTCATTCAAAATGGTTTCTTTTTTAACGTTTTTAAAATATCGACAATCATTCCATTTTGCATGATTTTTTCCTGTTTAGTTTTGAAAATGATGTGTAATTTTGTTCCAATATATTGATGTTCTTTGCGTTACGTTCATATTAAAATTGAATTTCTTTTTGAATGTTCAATCACGAGGAAGAAATATTTCACTTTTTTTCTTTAATCGTTTCATTTACTTAGTTATTTGTTTTCTATGAAGTAGATTTCTAAAATAATGCATTTTCTTTCGTATAATTTTCTTTTCCTTCGGAATGGCATGAATTTCTTCTCTCAATGGTTTTTCTGTCATATTGTTGTGTATGTTGACTTAACGACACGACAGGCTACAAATCTCCTAATCAATCGACAACTGGCAGTGGGCAATACAAACCATCGGTAAGCAACAGAAATACCAGCACACCGACAAGAAACACGCCCAAGCGCAGTACCTCTTCGGTCGGTAAGGGAGGTGCATCACTGTCAGCAGGCATGGGCGTACGCAGTGTATCTGTCGGAATGTTAAACCAAGCGGTATGTACGATAGTTGATTTATCTTCCCACTCATACATCCCAAAAAAGAACTGAACCTATAATGTTTGCCTTTCCACGCTTTACAGAGTGACTCAGAGGCGGAACCAGCAAATTCTCGGGGAGGTCTGCTGAAACCAACGATTTCGTCGCAAAACAAGATCAACGGAACGGGTAATGGAACCGGTAATGGTAGCGGTGGTAAATATATTAATCCCCGCAGTGCGGCTGGAATTATTAACAGGCGAAAGGGTCTTCAAAATGCGTATAGTAGTGGTGCGTAATTTAATCAAGTGCATTATAGCCCGATACTAATGGTTATCTCTTTTTTAGTAAACATCTCTACCGCTGGACAAGATGAGTCCAGCTCGGAAGAATCGCCCACCAGTACAGTAAGCACAGTACCGGCGAAACCAGCCGTGCCACCACGTCCGCGAAGCATCGCCTTCGAACACAAAAGGATAGCCAACGTGAACACTAGTCTTATAAACGTGAAGAAAACGGTAACCGTCGGCGGTACTACGACCATTCCTTCTGAGTCAACAAACGGCAGCACCGGCGGCAATAACAATGCCACCAACAACGGAGCCATCATGTCAATGAAGGACGCTGATCTGGACAATGCAGACCGTATGTGACATTCTTTTATTGTTCAACAATCTCCAAACAAATATGTTGCATCTAACTATGTACTCGCTTTCTTGCAGTAACCAATCAGCTTTGTACGAACATAATTAACCAGCTCGTTCAAACGACCTCCACCGTTATTCAGCTCCATCAGCGACTAAAGTCGAGCGATGAAGCGAGCATCAACGGGCGCAACAATTCGCTGATGCTGAAAGAGCTCGAAAATGCCGTCATAATGACGCAAAACATGCTCACCAAAGTCACCAATCGGTAGGTTAACGAACGGGAAGAGGAAATGTGCGAAACGTAGATCAAATTAATTATATATTTCAAATCCATTTTCAATTGCAGCAATCACAACGATGGTATTAACAACAATAACAGTATGAGCAATAACACAAACAATCAAATCATGTACGAAAAATGTGTCGACATGCTTAACCAGGTGCAGAAGCACGTGAACAACAACGGCTAAAATGGGAAATGCAGAAGGGAATACTGTTAATATTCTGCACACGTGTAAGAAACGAA
The DNA here is from genome assembly GCA_000473375.1 of Anopheles culicifacies. Lineage (NCBI taxonomy): Eukaryota > Metazoa > Arthropoda > Insecta > Diptera > Culicidae > Anopheles > Anopheles culicifacies. Next base: position 35,282 of record AXCM01000335.1, on the reverse strand, counting down.
AAGAGTATAGAATATTGTGGAAACATTCCCATTCCGGATATAGCTGTCAATTTTCTCCGAAAAAACAGAAAACTGTGTACATCTCCAACATGTACACACACCGAATACTAGTTTCTTCGTTTTATTTGAACGGATTTAGGTAGCAGTTCCGTCTTCGATGTAATACTACAAGCTCCATGCATAGTATTATCTAAATTCGACAATTGGAGAAAAAGTTGAACTACATTTTTTTGTATTGGTACGATCGAAAACGAGCAGACAAAAATGCATTAGTCGATGACGATATATCAACGCCATATCTAGATTGAGTTAAATTAAGGAACGACGGAATGCAAAAACGAAAAAAAAACAGCAACACAAAGACATATGAAAACACAACATGTTTTATATAGTAGACAGTTTCTTCCAAACAAAAAGCGCCTATTAACTAATGAACAGCAAGCAGTCGATTAAGTTAATCCCTCTAGATCTTAATATAGCTTATTCATAACGTTTGTGTCACATGTCGGATGCAAGCTTTGCAACGATTCTTATTTTTCCGTTGTTCGTCCAACACTAAATTAACGATATGATGTTTAGCGATAGGTTTTTGTTAGGCCATGATGCGGGCAGTTTGTTGAGTTAAAGGATTTGTAGATTGCGCAGATTAGTGAGTAAACTAGTAGACAAAAGGATCCATACATCTACGCCGTCCAAATGTGTGTTTGTTTTATTAGTCGCAACTTGTTAGTTCATTTGTTTGAATATTACCCTTCGACCGAGCCGAGCATCAGCCAGGTCCGGGTTAGGTTTGGTTAATATAGCGATCAATGTTTGAAAGATGTTTGTAGTTTCGTTGGAATAGGTTCGATAGGAACTCGAAAAGAAAGGAATCGTTAATATCTCAGTTTTGTTCATTAGCATTGAATTACATAAGGTTTTTTTTTTTTGTAGCAAACGGTTAGTTTAACGTTTTCACTACCATATGCGACATCACGAAGCAGACGAATGCTTTTTAAATCGGGTACATCGAATGGCACTTTAATTGCATGTCGTTTGTGGTGAGCCCCTACTTCATTCATACTCTTTATAATCGATAGTTCTTACAACGGCGTCGAAGTGTTCATGTGTGAGGGAATAGCCTCCTTTCTAAGCCAAGACAGAACCGTTTCAGTCAGTACTAATATTTAGCCTAACCAATATACACACACACAAACACACATTAAACCAACTATTAAATCATATTGATTTATTTTCCCCTTTAACGGAAACACTAAATCATAATTAATTACAATACGTCCCCGGAGAACGTCCGGGTATCAAACGACGAGGATTGAAATGTGGTAAACGAGTAAGGAATTTAGCAAGGAATTTAATGTTTAATCAATGTGCTGTGGATGATGTGACTATTCTTAACAAAGCTGGTCAGGTCGGATGTAGAAGCGATGGATATGAATGTGAGATGTGTATAAAGTAAAGTCGTTGTGAGTGGTTTAAACCGCGTATTCGCTGTACATAGACGATGCTTAACGAAGACACAGTTTGTATTTTATATTCCCTTCGGTTCGGTTTCCCTGTTCAAATCAATAGCTCTAAACTTCCAGGCACACAGTAGCATAGTGTAGGAACCGGACTAGATCACACAACCAGATAAAATTTACGGTGAAAGCATTGTACATGTGAAAAAAGGAAGCGTAATGTATGTAGCAACACTCCTACCATGTACAACGTGAAAACTACTTATTTTACTGGTTTGAAAGTTAACTAAAAGCAAAGGCAGCGAAAAACAAACCATTGTCAAACATTGTCTTTCCAAAATATGATGCAAACATAACCTCAAACTATAGCGTAAACCCCAGCTTGGGCTTAATGAACAAGCTGCAAATTAACCGAGGTACCTTAACACGGTAGAACACACTCAAACCACAGTTGAGTCAGTGTAACAACAAACGTAGTAATTTAAAGAAGAAGAGATAAACATCCATGTTCCCGGTTGCGGGTAAAATAGTTAGTACATGTGAAAAAGTATTTACATTTGAAACGATTTCAACCACACGCCCCAAATGGTTGCGCAAAGATAGAAAGATGCTATTTTGTCGGGTCATCTGTCGTCTGTACTCTTTTTACTGTACACTTGGAGTATAGCAGTCAATCCACATTAGATGAAGTAACTGAAGGTATAGTATAGTCAGCTACGCTTGGCTTACAAAAGACCTTCTGTCCTCTATCCAACTAGATATGGGTAAACCACGTTACGGATAAAGTAACCACCCTAATGACAGAATCTTTGGGTTACAGTTTTGGTGACAACGATTAAAAGGAAGATAGAACAAACCTTACATAGACGGGTAATACAAAATTGTTCTTCAAGCTTTACATGCAACAACACTCTTACTGGCGTGTAAACGTTTCGTCATTGTCATTCCGTGAAATATTTTGTCAATATTAACGTCTCAACAATTGTGAAAATAGTATCAGGAGAGATATCTGCATCCAGCAGCTAGAAGAAAGTAATCTTTAGTACGCATTATTTTAAATACCAGTTTAATGGCGATTGCAAGATAAGTTTATGTATAGTAAACCACAGAAAGCGGCTCTCTAGCCTAACATTCGTCTAAAATGAAATTTGCCGGAAGTATTCGTACTTGTATCCGTGATAATTTTCGATACTGCTAGGTGTGTATATCTCTCCTGAAAAGTCTTTAAATATTCAATACCGTGGAACCGCTGGATGCTGTCAGTTTTCATGCCAAACAAAATAAGCTAGCAGAACGGAAGCAGCAAATCGAATCAGAACTATATCCGAACTAGAGTAAGGTTTAAAAAGGGTTACTGACTGTGGTGAAGTTAACTTACAATTAAGAGCCCAACACAGCACTCCACACAGTAATGACGCGTTTGGTGGCTATATTTCCCATTAATGCAAGCAAACCGTACCGTACGTTAAGATCTATCGCTATTGCTGCATTACTACATCAATCTATAAGTAAATATATACATATTAATAATTATTATTATCTCCTTGCGCTAATCCCGTCATTACTACTTCACTCACACAACGGCGATGCTCTGGTAATGGGGTAAGCTTTACTATCATTCAGCAGAGCTGTTATTAATACAAAAACTTACACACTTATCCAACACGCGTACCCCGTCATACACTGACAAACGAACGAAGGCTTTTTGAACGGGAGGTATGCAACAAGAACTGAACAAAACAGAAGAAATGGGAAGAATGGGGGGAAAAGGGCTTAAAACCCGATTGCAGGAATTGTAACAGTTGGAGAAAGTCGTCTAAAGGAACAATAAGTTGGGATTGCATTCGAGTGAAAGTAATTTAATTTAACCACACTGATCATAAATACTAAAGCCAACCTAACGTTTGACAACCGACCGAAGGAAAAGCTAATGAATACCGAGAGAATTGTGGAATGAATGTGAGAACATGAAATGGAAATATAATTAAAAACAAAAAAAAAACAACAAAAAAATAAGAAAATTTTAAACCAAAACTCTCTGCTATACGCTTACTGGGTGCGCTAATGTGTGGTATTATTATGAAAGAAAACACTAACGTTTGCTGCGTCTTAATGCTGCCTTTTCTTATCCCTAAAAGTAACAGCTTGTCTCCGCTTCGGCGCTTCTTGCGGTCCTACTAACATCGGTTGGTTCTCTGCTTTCGGCGATCGAACGATCGAAAGCTAAAAGAGCCACAAAAGTCCTGCCGTGGAAAATCCCCTCCCCCGGCGACTGGTTGCTTGCGTACCGGTAAAGGCAAGGAATCCTGTCACGTCGGGTCCGGAATATATCTTCTTTTATTCATGTATCGGAAAGAGTACTAAAATTATACTATTTTGCTTAATGTTTTCCTCACACATACTCACACGCACCCATCCGTTCAATCGTTACCGTGTTAGCCAATAAGCACAACAACTGTAAATAAATGTAAATTACTCATTTATTTTAATAGAACAGTTTTAAGCTCTCTTCGAAAGATATATCCGAACAGTGTGGTAATAAAAATATTCACAACCCTCATAAGTTGGGCAGGAACAGAATTACTAAATGAAAGAAAGAAATAAATAAGAGTTTTTGGTTAATACTGGTAAACAAATATATAAAACAATTCAGAAGCGATCGACACGTTATTTGCTTCAAGCACGGCTACGCTGCTTTCGAAACGAGACCAAAAACCGGAATGTTGTGCCGAATTTTTCACCGATTTTTGATTTTGAAGCACCAGGAGAACATCCTTCCTAGGAGGTATTACTGATTGGTAGTATATGGTATAAACTTTCTCTTTTTCTCATATACAAATACAAGCTAGTACTAGTATTGTCTTGCTCTATTCAATATTGAATTCCTATCAAAGGAGGGGAAGGTGATCGATTGCGCATACCTTGCTTAGGACGAACATGTCTGCTCGCTCTTCCTCGCACCGAACAGCATCCAAATTGATCAGATTTTGGACCTGAAGTACCAGGAGAGCATGCTCTAAGCAGGTATCAATTATCGATTATACCTTTCTCTTCTATGCTACAGGATGATAGATATCTTTTCTTATCAAAGGAGGGGTAGGTGATCGATAGCGCATACCTTGCTTAGGACGAACATGTCTTCTCGTTCTTCCACGCACCGAACAGCATCCAAATTGATCAGATTTTGGATCCGAAGTACCAGGAGAGCATGCTCTAAGCAGGTATCAATTATCGATTATACTTTTCTCTTTTCTGCAATGGGATGATAGCTATGTTTTCTTATCAAAGAGGGGAAGGTGATCGATAGCGAATACCTTGGGTAGGACGAACATGTCTGCTCGTTCTTCCACGCACCGAACAGCATCCAAATTGATAAGATTTTGGATCTGAAGTACCAGGAGAGCATGCTCTAAGCAGGTATCAATTATCGATTATACTTTTCTCTTTTCTGCATTAGGATGATAGCTATCTTTTCTTATCAAAGAGGGGAAGGTGATCGATAGCGTGACTAGGACGAATGTCGGAGAGGATCATCTTTTTTCTTTTTCTTTAATTCAACCAACCTATACGCCTGGTGCGCGTAGAACACCGTTGGAATGTAGAATTAACAGGAGATATTCTTTGAAGTAGGTAACACTTGTCCAACCGACTTCTCTTTTCCACCATGTGACGTCATAACGTGACGGGTCTACTTACCAGAGAGTACGTGATAACGCATGCATGGGATTAGTATTTAATATAGGCTTTCTTTTTCTTGCAGGCACTGAGCATGACTTTCTTTTCTCTCTTAGGTCCAATATCGCAATCTTATCCCGAATGAAACGGAGAAACGTAAAGGAGACGCATTATACTTTGTTTTTCATTTACCGAGTGATTTTAAATATTTTTACTAAAACTTTATATAGAGCAGTAGATGTAATTAGTTTCTCTATAAAGAAACGTTTCAATAAAAAGATCTCTCTGGGGTGTAAAGGTCGATCGATCGCGGGCAGGTATTAGTAATATATTTAACGAGTTTGAACTTGCTATTAAATTCCATCCAATATTATCCTTCGTTAGAATAGTATAGAAGTTTTTTATGAGATTGTTGGAACGACTGCCTCGTAACACATCTGAACACGGTGCTTTGCTTCTACACAATGCAAACCCTTCGTCCCATTAGCCGCGTACTATCTGTTAATCGTACACTCGAGCTTGTAGCTCAAAAAGGTGCGAACACCCCCACCAGGGACAGCATCCACACCCGAATGATGAACAGCCAACGATAACACGGTTGCAGTGTTTCTTCTTTATCGTGATTCCGGAAAATTGGAAAGTGCAAACAGTGAGATGAATGTAAATCGATTCAATTTCCATCCCGCGATGGAACTGCTCGTGGCAAAACCCTTCGGCCGTATCTCGCATCGCCCGTTCCAACATCAAAGCATACAACCTTCGAACGTGACACAAAGGGCAAGGGGAAACACAACTTCTGTTTGCACTGTCCGAGTGTGGCAGAGGAGACGACAGAGCAGCAACACCACATAGCCGTAGTTATCGATCGATCCCCGTGCACATACGGGACCATTTTCGGTTTGTTTAATTTCGTTAATTGAAACAGTGTCGAAAGCAACACGGAAAGCGATCTCGAGATTTAACGGGATGCACGTCAGGGATGGCAGTTGTTCGAGTGTGTCCATATAGTATCGGGCGGAGGTCTGTGGCCAATGATAAAGATGATAGAGAGCGCGTGTTGATGTGAAGTGAAATGGCTACCGCAGATCAACCGAGGACACCAGCAAAAGATGGAAGATGGAATGGACAAGAGTCTTGTAGTTGATAGTTTTAGCTCGAGGGAGGTCGCTCTCGGGAACGGTGTTTGAACTAGTGCAATTTATTTGTCCACTATAAAGGATGAATTCTCTCTACAAGGCAAGGTTAAAAGGAGCCCCGATAAGATGCCAACGAAGAGGAAAAGAAGCTGACCGGGTAAAATGACTGTCGGGTGCGCTAGGACACTCTCGGACATCGGATGCCCGGGATGACATCATCCAGATGGTCATCTGGAAGCCGCACTAGTGGTGGTGGAATGTAAAAGTGGTGTGTAAAGTAAACCTTTCACGCTTGACCCCATCATGGCCGGTCGAAGCTAGTTCGTGTTTCAAAGTGGCCATTTTACACTTGCCATCCTATTTCTTTCCACCGATGGTCCAGCTTCCGAGTATTCCTGGATGTGTACGTGTGTTCCGGCACTGATCCAGTCCGAGCACATTAAAATTGTATGTGAGCATTTGTAAATGCAAAGCTGAAACGACTGGAACTGATGGAGCGATGTCCTTCGGAAGGACCAAACTGTGTGTCCATCTAGCTGTTTCCCTTGCGGACCTGTTCACCGTTCTCCATGGCTGATGAAATGGCTGCCAAGTTAGCCCGAAACCTGAATGGGGCAGAAAAAAGACATTCAAAAAAAATGGGAGAAACACTTTGGTGAAAAGGCACACGTGTTCGTAGACACACAGCCACACACAGAACACAGTGAAATGAACACCCGAGGAAAATCAATTTTCTGTTCGCAAACAGTGTTCAGCCAAAGAATTCACACTATTTTCTGGAGCTCTTTTTTTTGCAGGGCTAGTGGAACTGCCACAATAAAGCTCATATTTGGAGGACTACGCCAGAGAGAGAGAAAGAGCCCAGCTGTGAGCTGGTGTCACTGAAGTCAGCCAAGTTTCCGTTGTACCGATAGAGAGTGTGTACCACTTCAGTGACATCACTCCATCCGGTGGACATTTCAAACAATCGCTCGAACCCGACATCCGTGGTACAACGTGGAAGTTAATCGAGATCGAGACGAACAAAAAAATACACACCGTATGTCTGGTGAGTCGTGTTTGATTTGCGAGTAACGAACCCTTCACAGCTCCCTTGTGTGTTTCTGTTTCGTTTTAGGAGGTCCCAGAAAAAAATCGCTGCTGGTTCTGCCGTGACTCGGTGGTAATTGTTAATGTGACACACACGTCAAGGCATTGTTTGATGTACTTTTTGAGTGATGGACGAATTGAACAGGTTTCGCTAACACACAGCTGGTAAAGGGCTCTAGAGCGAGCGCTCTAGGTAGGATATTTACATTCTACTTAACCGGTTTTGGGTTTAATGATTAGTAATGTGATTAAAATCGATTAATACTAATTAAGAGAGAGAAGTTTGTGGAAATGCTGTGTTAGCACATTTTTTCAACTATTTAGTCGTTGTTATTGTCCCGAAGATCCTCTTCTATTTCTCGGTATTCTCGAAATATGTATGTAAGATAAATGTCAAATTTAGCAGCCCAAAGAGAAGCCCCCTATCCGCTATTCTTATTGAACGATCCTTAGATCAATATTCTTCTAGTACAGGAGCACCGGTACTATTTTCTTTTCATTTTCTTCTGCCTTGTATGATGAATTAAAAATTGAATCGTTTTACATACAAAATCTGTACTATTCACGATATATTATGATGAAAATGATTCATCTTTCTCCAAACCCTTCAATTAACTATACTTAACTCAAAGAATTCATCTGCTCGCTTCGTCACTTCTTTCGATTATTGTTGCCAAATTACTTATTAGCTATAATTACCTATTTTCATACTTACCGATTCCGATCGAACTCATTTGCGGTCCCAAATTTGCCATGTTCACATCCTCAAACGAAACTGTATCGTGATCAATTACCAAACGGTCGCCGATATCCGATAATTTGTCATCATCATAATTTTCACACCAATTCACATTATTCTATCTCACACCGCGACGTTCCGTTTGTTGGAAGGGCTGGTGACAAACGTTTCACTCCTACGTCTAATTACACCGCCCAATATGATGATACCGGGTGGTGACCGACCGACCGTCATAATATTCGTTTTACGTCCCCTTCGTTAGCGTGTCACCCGGGTGCTAAACGGTTCGGTAATTTGCGTTTAGAGAACTTAAATGAACTGCAGTTTTCTTTTCTTTCTTTTTCTAGGACCTCATGCTTTATAAATTCTTGTCCATATTACACCGCGAAACAGACACACACACACATGCTAGTCTCTATTTGTCTTGCTGTAATGAGTTATTTATTTCACCAACTTCCCTTGTTTCGATCGCCCTTTGGCCAATTCCACCGAAAGGAGTTCCGCTTCAGCATTGCGTGCCTGAAGTGCGTCCAAATCAACCCTACCAGGAAAATGCTCTCGATGCTCTTCTCGAGTGGCCGGTTGTTTTGCTGCCCCTACCGATTAATGCACACACCACCCGACATTATCCAAAAACCATCGAAACCATCTACCTTAAGGTAACATACCCAAAAGGAATGGAAGGGAAAGGAAAAATACATCGAGGGGGGCAAAAACCTAAGGGTAAAGAGCAACATAACCCCTGCTACACGAAAACTAATAAAACTGTAACAATTAATTTACGTGTTCGCCCCTTGAAATGTAAACATATTAACATGAACAAGGCACAAAATAAAGTCTTTAGGAAAACGGCGGCAAATTGCTTGTTGTTTGTTGCGTGGAAGCATAAGAGGGGTGTGTGTGTGCGCATTTTGGCATTCTAACGGCCACTCGAAGGCCAACATAGGAAGGATGTATTGTTTGAACGTACAAAAAAAAACAAGAAATTTGTTGCATTTAGCCTTCACCACCAATTCGAATCGATGTGGAACAGTCGGTTTCATGCAGTTTCATTTTTGTTATATTTTAGGAATAAAAAAAAATTAAATATAATTCTAAAAATATTGTACTATTTTTTTTTTATTCTTTTAACTCCAACTAAGTTTTAGAAAATGTTATTCCAAACCTAAATGCTTTTCTCAATCTGGGCATGGTTTTTTTGTCGTACACTGTAAAAACACCTCCTCTCTGGTTTTGTTACGTTTCTGGATGTGTTCATTTATGCTGCCCTACGAAACCCATTCTTCAGGTATGCACCTTTTACGGTTGCTACTGCACCATCCTGTTGGGTTGTAACGGATTGCTATAGTTCAATATTCCGTTCATCTGGCATGCATTCCATGAATGCATTTCCTAATCCTAACCATGGTAAGCTAGGAGGAAGAGCTTACAAATTACCCCCATTTAGCATAGCTGAATTCGATTCTGTTACATGTTAAAATGTTTGCTTTTTATTCGAAAAAATCCTTAAATTTACATCATACACCACAATCCGAAGTTATACAATTGTAATCATCCTGGTACCTCCGTAAAATAAGGTTCAATTTAATCCATTAAATATTCATAACTAATGCTCTCAAGGATCTCTTTCGATGTTGCTATTGTAATGCGTTAAACAAAAATAAACATATTCCTTCAGATAGGATCTTCCTATCCAAACTGTTCATTTGTTAACCTCCGTTGGCGATTATCGTAATAGTGCTGAATGTTCCATTCTCACTTGTCTTTACCCCATAACATATCCTTCCTTAACCGAAGGGCAAGTTGCCGGTCTCCTTCACATAGAATAAATCGTACAAAACCCCCAAGGCAAGGTTTACTCGTTTCGGTTTGAGCCAAACCTCAAACAGAAGCACACAGAAACACCGCACCGGACGAGTTTCCTTCCTGGTGCACTTTATTGCAAACCGGAAGAAGTGAAAACTTTAAATCGAACTACAAACAGTAAAAGGATTTCCACAAGAGCATCGCTATCGAAAACAATGGTGAAGATTAGCATTGAGCCAGCGTGTTTTTAAAATACCTTGAGAAAAGTAAACATTTCGAAGAGAGTTTGGGCTTCAATTGGATGTTGTACCGGTGTTGGAATGTACATGTCCATTGTAAGAATGTTTGCTCATTTCGTGTGACCCAACCAGAATTTGAGAAATCTCGTTGCTCATATCGTTTCATTGCAAGTTTTCTGATCTGTTGGGACGTTAAACCGGTCTGGAAAAGCTGCTAACGATACAGTAATTATTATTGTTGTTTAATTGCTAGAAAAGAACTAGGTGTATATAGACATATTATTATATAAAATAGTTAGCTTCATTAAGATCTAAAACTCACATAAACATTTATCTTTTTTGCATACTCAACTAAACAACCAATCACACTCCATCATAAGCCAAGAGGCCTCTTAAGATTGCTTCAAGAACTTCACACGCCCTCTCCCTCTTTCTGACGAACGACTTCTTTAAAATTTGTTACAATATCTCGATTTATATTTCTTAGCAGTTTAAAATCGTTTCTTCCTGCTCTGTAGTACTTTTTGGGATCCGAAAAAGGTGTTCTTAGAGCTGCACTCCAACGCCAATTGATCAATTTTTATGCCGCTTGTTTCAGCCTACAAATCCTGCAATCCTATGCAAGAAAAACCCCTCTCGCTACAATTCGTTAGTTGTGTATGGCACACCATGGGAAAGCCATGGGAAAGGATTGTACCAGATTTCAAAATGAAGGAGTGGATTTTTACGTTTGCATAATTAGTGGTTTTGCTGAGTCCGAATGTGTCTGGATGCATTGGGAAGCGGAATTCCACAGGCGATTGTTTTCAAGGTTGTCCAAGGGGTTACCGTTTTCATAAAATTAATCGGGTGTTAAAGATTGCATTAAAATCATTATAATACACTTGGAATTGCAATCACTAGTACTGGGAATTGCAAACACACCTAATTGCGATGCTTTCGTATAATTTGGGATGAATGTATTGGGATTTTTTTTAAACGATAAATTTTCTTTTGCCTTCCACGATACAGCCGTTTTTATTGACACAACAAATCATCAAATGTTTAGCAACGACTGCTCGTAAACTTCACACAGCTGTTGATTGCGGTACAATGATTTTATTGAAAGATGCTGTTCCTTTTTTCTCTCTTGCTTGAAACATCCGATGATGCACTTTCCAACATTGCAACCAAACTGCTCCGAACGCCCATTAATCCACCGTACGCCCAGCGGTACGGTGTGGCTTTTTGTCCAAAGTCGTCGAACCGTCCCACGGAGGGCTACCTTTAATCAGCTACTTAAGCCGGAAAAGGAAGCGACCCCGAAAGCGAGAACTGCTGCCGTGGGCACTCAAGCATGATGCGATATGTCTTCATATTGTGCCCGTTGTTGGCTGACTGATCGCATGCATTGATCCTCATTCCAGAAGGCATCGTTTTTATGGGTCCAGATCTAACCATTCCTTCCCGTGGCGAGCATCCGGTACGCGAGACCATTTTTGCAGACCCGATCCCGGCCTGCACACCAAGGAGCATGTCTTTTGGGTGTGTGTTTGAGGGTTGAATTATTTCATTAGACCAAAATCAAAAAGTTCCAACCCCGAAGACGGTACGGATCGGTGGTTGAAAGACATGCCATGCCATCAAGGGGTGCTAAGGAGCAATGGGTGCACCTTCCTATCGATGCATTCCCGCTGGCTTAATTATAGCCGAATGCTTATTGACTCAGGGAGGAGCAACAACAACAACACGCCGTCTCATGAGAGAGTAATGCATCGGAATGTCATTCGTTCTTGGTTGGTGCTGAGAACCGTTCGGAACGAAGGCTCCCAAGTCACACTTTACCAATAACTAAGGCAATACTGTTTCGAAGGATGTACCAACCCCGAATGGAAAAGATCCCGGGTAGATGACCGCCTTCTAAAATACGCCAAGAAACGTCCATTTCTCGGAGGCTCGTTTTGGAGGCTGACCTTAGCGTGTCGCGATGTCTTGGCAGGGTGCACCTGTGGGAATGGAATTACGTTTTTCGTAGCTTGCGAAGGACTGTGCGATGAGAATGTTTTCCTTCACGGATAGTTTAGTTTCTTTTTTTTTTTGTTCTTGTATCACGGCCTGGCCGTATTAGACTTAATTTAACACGTAGCAGGCAGGTCAATCTGTCCATACTACGAGGGGACGGGTCCGAACACAGGATTTGAACCCCTGTCCGTGGTGTGAAGGCCCCGGCGCCGAACAACTCTCCCACCGGTCCGACCCTATGGATAGTTTAGTTATGCCAATACCGGTACCAGTACATACAGTATGTTATAATCAATTCTATGATAATACAGAAATCAAATGGAACATATAGAAATAAACTATAGATAGTATTTATTTGCTTCTGTCTCATCACATAGTTTATCTCAGATGTTTCCGGAAAGAATGTGTTACTTTCGACAAACGCAATTACAAACCGAACAGGATTGAATTGTTGAATTTTTGATCCGTTCCCACTCCAGGTTGCAGTGTTTCATCGCCCAATCATTCATCCTCATCGCGTTGGGGCATAACTTTTCCGCACAATATAAAGCTACCAAAGATAGCCTCCAGAATTAAGCGAAAATGTTTCCTGCCGAAAAGAAGAAGCCGGTGCCGACCCGCAACGATTCAATTTTCCGACACACCCGCGGGATTGTGTGCGTGCCCGAAAGTCCATGCGTAGCATGAAAGCGGAAAAGATCAATTATCTTGGGCAAATATTTACCGGTGGCGCGTTTTTCTCCGCCATACATCCAAGCAAGCCATGATGATGATGATGCCCCTTTTCGGTTGTGTAGGTAGCGAGAACGTAAATTTAGTGCCATCGAGATCTCTCAGTTTGCATTGCCAGTTGCCCGGCAGCAAGTTGCCGATCGATTCGGCAGTTCGTTCCACATTGTTTGCTTTGATGTGTATTTTTCGGGCCTTTGGATGCCGCGCATGAGCCACGTTGCAAACAATGAATGAAAAACGTTCCGAGCTCCCATTTTAAATAGGGTCTATTGCGTGTGTGTGCACAACCTTACGGTTGGGTTTTCGGTCACCAGAACCATCGGGTAGGCTTCCCCTGCTTTGTCCTATTTATCCACCGATGTGCGTTTAATTGTTCACCAAGAAAAGAGACACTCGACCGAGAGACATCTTCACCCAAATGCTGACCGCGCCACAAACTGTCTCTGTTTGCGCAGCGGATTTATTGTCACCGGAGCTTCGCGATGAAAGCCATCTATGGTTGGTTCGCTTTCCCGGATACGGCTCATGATTCCCGATCATGGGTGAAATTGTTTGCGCAAAAGCTTTACCATTGACGCGCGTTCGTCGTCGTGTCGCTCGTTTGCGGTTAGCAATTTGTATTGCGTATCGTTGCGTACCTCTTTCTTGCCGTTCTACACGAGATGCATCCATTCCGTTTGGGTGCAGTTTTTATTCGTTTGCTTTAGTGTTTACGTTCATTTGGTTTCTTTTACAACTGTCATTTCGATGGTTTCCGTAAGTAAACAGTGGAAGTGTGCCAATCAGTTAATGAAAACCGGATGTGACTGTTGTATGATTTGCTTACATTAGATTGTTATCATTGATGGACTCGTGCCCAGTTTTCGTTAGATAGTGAACAATTAGAAGGAATCCTTAGCGGTAAATCTTTCCCTAGTTTGTATCGCTTCTAATGATATTGGCAAGACTTTCTATCTACTCTCAATTATTTGTATTATGTTTTTACAAGAAGATTAACATATGCCTTAATCCACTCATTTACCTTCATAAACCGGCCTTTCTTTAAAGGTTCTCATCATTCAATTGAACAATATTTTCAAACACTTTTTCCCGCCATTTGCCATCACCGACATGGAGCGCTAATCGCCGGAACAAGCGAACTATTGATTGCTTCCGTTACCTTCATTTTTTTTTTGTGCGGGTTTCTGTTTGTCGGACCGGATCCTCTTAAGCATTACTCACTTCTCTCGTACATATCCCTAAGATAAAAACTAGAAATCTACAAAAGAAACCAGCCCTCCTTTTTGGCTTTCGTGAGAACAAGTTCCACCCAAGAACTGGGCAGAAACACAATTCCTTCACACAATGGTAAAATACACACCACACCACAGGAATCTGTCGCAGTTTATGGGCCACACCACCACCCAGAATGTTTTCCCAACTTGCCGCTTTCCATACCAATTGTTTTCCTATTGGCAAATGCAAATATTGCTAATCCTTGCCCATAACAGCTTCCGTATGGCATGGAGGAAACTGGAAGCACACAATAAGTACAGATCGGTCGGTTCTTTTCTGTCACATCCTTTTGTTTTGCTGGCATCCGTCTGTACTTCATGGGCACGTATGGGCACGTTTGCACAGGATAATTCGACTTAATTATGTTTTAATGCTATTCTACACCCACTCATTAGCGCGTGGCTTCAGCGCTGAAGGTTCAAAGGATCGGCTCACCGGTGTGTCGGAAATGCAAAGTATCACAAACGGATTTTCTTTTGGAAGCTTAAGTACGGACGACATAAGTACGAAATGTATACGATGCTTTCTATAGCTAGTTGGGCATGGGATTTACATCTTTCCCTAGAAGGTAAGACGAAGCTATGCTTCATTGGTTTCACGTACACAGTGTAATGATAATAGGTTAAAAGCGTGTTATAATCAGATAAGTGGGAAATTGTTTATTGAACTAACTGGGATATTGTTGCCGGACTAAAAGCTATTTGCTATAAAACTTTAATAATTCTTATTATCAAGTTTTAGCTAAATATTATTAAAAGTATTATTAGTTTAGCTTACACTTGATGATTTTGTAAATTAATTCAGTATGTTATTAATATAACTAATCAGAGAATATCTTAATCACACTGCACGAGGCAATAGCATTGCTTTCTTCAAATACACAACACTACCAATTTATAAAAGTATTCAAAGTCGTCCTATAGTAAACTGTTTGAGCATAATCAATAATCATCAATGATGAAACATAATCACGGAAGCAATCATTTCTTATTTTACTTCGAGTTTCGGAACAAACAATTGGAACGCTAAAGAATATTTACATCTCTCTCATAATTCTTCCATCCAATAGATTCCTTTCATTGGTTGATGTGCCAATAACGCTTTCAATATCACTTTCTATCTCATAAGCACTAAGTTGCTCCCGTACACGCATTTTCACAATTATGTCGCGTTTTGTTTCCAATAATTGCAACTCTGATAAGTATGTACTGGGCTGCGTCTGTTTTTCCATCCCCGAAGCTTCCCATTCCTTCACCCATTCCAATCCACCTCCTATTTCCTTGTTCTGTTGAGACGCAGAATCGCTCCTCGTTAGCGTTGGATCGCGCCTGCACGATGGCGTCCTAATGAAACAATCATTTTCTTATTAATATTTATGATCGCCACACAAATTTGCACACTTTCACAAATTCGTATTTACACGCTTTACGCAAAGGATGGTTTGGGGGCAGTGGCTCAGTTGGCAGGTGCAACAGACAAAACAGGGAACTTCCACAATTGTGACCCACAGAATAAAACATTAGTCCCGGGAGCTATGAAACAACACAAAAAGAAGGAGACACAAAAAAGAAAAATGAGAGGAATACACTACCGCCAAGAGAAAAGTGGTAATGACGGGACAGGGAATGTTCGCTCCAAATCATCCCCAAGCACGAACATCGCAAAGGGTGAAATGGACGGAGCAGTTAAAACCGGTATGGATTGAAGCAATGAATACTAAAGTGGAAATAATTGCACCGGTACACAAAAAGAAAACATCTCGTTTTTCCATCTACCCGCCATGGTGTGCGGCTCCTTTTGCAGAGGGATTAAAAAAAACCACCCTTGGTTTCAACCCTCTAACGGACTCCAGCATTACCAGTTTAGCATCGTTGCTGATTTCCACACCATACAAAAAAAGAGACCGGATGAAAATGGTGAGAAAAACATGAATCAAAACACACCTACATCTTTCCATTCGATTCCATCACACTAATCTACCGCGCCTACTAAGCGTCGGAGTATGTATGAGCTTGTTGTCGCTATAATAAAGTACATTTCCACACGGGACCTACTACGATTCCATTTCCATTCCGAATCGCTCTTTTACCGGAGCTGTACCGTACGAGGGAAAATGGTGGTTTGTCCGCTGGCAGGTATGGAAAATATAAAGGGATGAATCTTCTCTACTCCCCGACGTGAACATTCCATCATTGAGAAGTTGCGCGAGAAATCATAATACAAAATGAACGCAAATGGAGTACAAACTTGGTCTCATGTACCAGACGATATTCATCATTTATCCTGTCCGTCACAGCTTGATATTAGACAAACAAACAAAAGAAAATACAAGGGAATACAAATATTGCACTCTCTCGATGAAAAACGGAACGTGGAAAATTCAAATATCTTACCTAAATAAAATAACTTAAGTGTACGTGAGAGTTCATGAGGATGATATTGAATATTAATAGAAATATAAAAATTAATACAAAAGCGTTCGTTTACAAATATTTCTGCTAGGGATTACACTACATTTGTGACTAATCGATTAATTAGTCAATCGATCGACTCGAAATTTATCCTGATTCGTACTTGCATGTATTTGTTTAACTTATGTTATTCATTGATTAATTATATCTCTCGTGTCTTCAACAATATTTTTTTCATTCCCATCGATGCCTTTCGATCAACCGAAGGTACTTCCAATGGTTTTCAATTAATCATTCCAAAATGAAAACCGACGATAAGATAAAGTTCACCTCTCTCAATGCTCACCAAATGCGCTACACATTTCAATGCGAAAAGGCACTTTACAAAAGAAAGTCAAACATTTTCGATGGTCCAAGCACTCGAACTCGGCGGTTGCTATCGTTACTGCCTAACGTTGGTTTACCGTTTTCTCATATCACTCTATCGGTTATGTTGTCTCGTTTCCGCTTACTTGCTTGCTGCTGCTGGAATGATAAATTTTCCCGGATTTTCCCGCTTGTTATGGGAAGATGGACAAGGACAGTTGCTAAAATATGAATTATGAATCTATGTCTCTTTCTCGCACTATCGCACTGCTCTCTTCACTTCCAGTTGGATGATTTTGTACGCAAGGGAAAAGAAAGCCCCTTCTGCGTGGGCGAAAACTGGGGGAAATTTGGAATAAATCCGGTCCGGGGCATGCGGTAGCCTTTCGTCCACCATTTGCACCTCGTGTCAGGCATGTATCATCGTGATCGTGGGCGTGGTGTTTGAGAGATTGACTTTTCCGGAGATTGTTTTCCCCGTCACAAGTTTGGCACATTTTTGGGGGCTTGTGTGCTTTCAGGAAAGCAATCGTTTCTTATATGCGTACGGGCAGCCTATTTACCTCCGTGTCCAACAGAAAGCGACTAAAGCGTGTTAAAGCTATGGACGACAATGTGTTAAATGTGTTTAAAATACTTCACATTGCGATTATTTGTGAATTAATATCTTTCCTTAGTGTGCGTTTACAAGTTTACTTTATTTATGACTTACTTTAAATAAGAACACAAATGTAATTCTCCAGCTGCATCGATGTTTTTGTACCAAAAAAAGAAACCATTGCAAGCTAAATCCACAGGACGCTTTTTGAGTAATAGCACCACAGACAGTAAAGCAAGTCCTCAAGAACTTTTCTTCTGTTTGCTTTATCCAACCGATGCTTCCATTAGACAGATGATGTTGGCCGAAAGGTTTTCTTTCACCCATTCACTCCAAACTCAAGTGGGCAAAATTTGAAGTTTGTTATACTCATAATTGCGCCTTTCGGTGCAAAAGGAAACATCGGTCCAGCACAGACGTCCTTAGTGCTGATGATGCAATTGTGCAACCGGGTACAATGTGGAAGCAACAACTTTCATCACATTTTCCTTTCATTATTTCATGCCTCTTCTAAACAACTTTTTTTACAATTTCGTTCTCCTTTAGCAACACAAAAACCGCTTTTTCGTCGGTATTACATTCTACAATCGGGTTGCGTTCAATAGGATAAAGGCACAGACACGAAGGTTAATCCCACCTTTACAGGATGGTGGAGCGCGAAAACAATGAACCAAACCTTCGTTCGCATTTGATCCGGTTCAGTGAAAGTGTGTTTGAAAAGTTGCACCGATCAAGCGCATCGACCGGACGCTAAATACCACGAGCAGCGTGGGCGCAACTTCTTCTCAGTTCAAGAAGGACGCATCTTTCGTAAGTTCCTTGCTTGCTTTCTTCGTACCTTTCCGCCGTGGGAGAATTGCAAAGTATCGTATTTCTCGTTGAAGGGAACCAAATCTTTGACCCAGAGTGGCGATTGGTTTGACTCTTCCCAAAACAAGCACCGTTCGAAGGATGAAATGTTTTGCCAACAGTTTAAACGTTGTACTATCGGGTCAGGCGAAGAAAAGGGTGTTCTTTTTCTACTTCACTTGGCGACTGACCTTTCGCATAAGATTACAAAGTTTGAACCATTCGGTATGGTTGACTGGACGTTTGAAGCTCTAATTACATTAGGTCCGGCTCGGAACTTCATATTTTTCAAACCGAATCAGAAATAAGCCACAAAACGAATAGCTTTCTAGGAATTTGTTTAATGTGAAGACCACTATGAAAACTTCTAATTCTCAATGTGGACCAGGATAAAATATTTATAAATACATCTAAGAGATCCACATGTTACGGAAGATTTTGTTTTAACCAAAACAAAATATTTTATGTTTTGTCGACCAACCCACAGTATTTCAACACTTGCAAATCCCCAAGCGAAATCATAAAACCCTCTTAGCCATAATTCATGTACGAAATCGATCAATCGTTCCATATTAAAAAAAAAATCGTTTGATGCCTCCAACAATAACATCAATCGGCCAAGCGGTTCGATTAGCCATCAAAAGTGTCCTCGATGAGACACAAAAAGAATGGAGCCATAGCGAACAATAGAATGCACAGGCGCTACAAGCAAGCAACCAAACCCGCCAACACCCGCGTCTTGTGAAGTGAAAAAACAGACAAAAGTCCGGATCGATCTTCGCCAAACAATAAAGGACCTGGTTGTGTCGGAAGAAAAATTTCCCCCGATTGATTATCGACACGCGAACGAAACACCAGCCACCAACTTTATAGGGAGGACGGGTTTGAGAACTGGACTTCATCACGCACACTTGATTTTACCAAGTGGTACTGCTGTCCCGTGATGTGATCTAGATCCCGCTTTGATGGGTGGAAAACTCCTCTTCAGAGCTGTACTCGAGAAGCATCTTTCTAACGAACGAGTGCCGTCCTTCACGAATGACGCTTTGATTTTCTTTTCCCAACGTGTCTCGCCATAATGGCCAGAGTGGAAGAAATCGAACGAACGAAATAAAAGGCCAGAAAATCATAATAATCATCACCACACTGTTTGAGGGAGAGAGAGAAGGAGAAAGGACATAAATCACATTCAACAGCTGAGGCGCGTAGTAATAATTATGTCGATTGGATATGGGACTGCTCATTGACGGTGTTCTTCACCGTTTGCATACTTTCCACGTCCTCGTGCTGTTGTCTTTTTCTGTCTTTTCTGATACCATATTGCTTCGTACAAACAACAATCAACATCAAAGCAAGTGGTATATTGTAATTAATATCGTTCCACTCCTCGACAAATGAATGCACTCAACAGATAAATATCCTTTCATGCCTTCACGGACTTCCTGAGCCCAGGTGACGCACGGGCGACGTTGCAATTTGGGATGCACTTGTTGACGATAGTTTGTGCTAACGAATTGTTTACATCCTTCATGCGCGCTGTTTATTTAACGGAACTCCATCCATTCAAGCATTCGAATTTGGAATTAATTCAAACAAAACTCCGTGTGTTTTTTTTTTCTTTTCTGATTAGAATATATTTTCCTTTTTACTCCCACAACGCCACCAGCGAGCGATGATTGGGGTGAGAAGACCCAGCATCATGGGTATAAAATAATAACGATAATAATACTCATAATCATCCCCATGCTTATCCACCGATCGGGCTTAAGTGTGCTGGAAAAATAACTGATGCTTTTAAATTTCCATATTTCCTTCTTCCTTCTCCACCAATCAAACATCGGTCCGGTCAACGGGGCAAACTGAACGACGCCCTCGAACCGACTTCCCGATGGCTGTCGAGTGTCATTCAGTACCGGCACCGACCACAAAGATAGGAGCGCATCTCCGATGCGTATGTTTTTTTACACCCTCACTCTTCACCCCAACTGATACGATGAAAGGTTTTCCACTTGAAGGTGGCCTTACACCGTCGACCACCACCCTTCCACGAGTGGTTTCCGCGTATTTGCATTTTTACTTTGATCTTTTTCTCAAGCATTTTTGGGTGCTTTTTTCTGCATTTCTTTCACACACACACAATCCAAACGCTAAGCGCAAATAAAATTCGTAGCGGAATGCAAATGCAGTGGTTGCTTTTGCCTGCGTGTCGTATGGTGGCCCCCAAAGTCAACAGCATTATCAAATGAAATCTCCGACTGAGTGCTGGTGCACGATCGTTTTGTACTGTTGCTTGAGGTTGAGCTGTGGGTTGCATTTCCATGCTTAGACACATGGCCGCGCCAGGCAGCAGCACGATCGTACTAGCGATGCTGTGCCCTGTTTTTGGAGAGAATCAGCAAACACCTGAGCAACCAGAACGTTCCTTTAATTTGATCGTGAAGAACTGATAGCGAGGTCTTTGAAGCACATTGTACCACACGTAGAGTAACGAGCAAAATAGAACTGCTGCAAGTGGGTTCTAGCAAAAGTGAGATTGCATTGTGTGATAGCAAAGTGGTCGCGTTTGAAGTTTCAATGTTTTGACTGCTATCTGTGCTGCGTGTGACTTCAAGGTATATTCGCTTATTGCAGGAGCAACGGTTTATCTAGAACTATAACTATTCTTCGTAATATAGTTCACTACCATGAGCTTTATAATGTACGACATCTAGCAAGGAACTGGACAAATCGTTATGGTTTCATTAAAATGGTCGTACAGATGCAGTAACTCTACTTAAAGACATAATTTTCGATAATTTTGTGAAGCTTTAATAAATTTAAATTTATTATTTGTTCCCACGAAGACCTTTATTGTGATCATTTAGATAGACACCTTTCGTCATCTGGTTGCAATGTAATTGTTGTTCCCATCCAATCTAGCAGGGCAAATTCTCCAGAAAAGCTCCAACTAATGATTACTTCCACCTGAACGGTACGAGGGTGCAATTGTGCAATGTACATGATCCCAATTAAGTTGAACCTTCTGCATGCTTCCCTAACGACAAGCAATCACTGCCCAAGAACAGTCTTTTGTCTTGAAATCGGTCGCTTCGAAAATAGCGAAACAACCGCCGGCCAGGCAGTTATGTGCATGGGAAATGCTGCACGATGTGTCGCCATTGTGCATAGACACCATCGGACCGATCGAATTCGGCCCACCTGGCAACCGAGAATCTTTCCATTCTAACCTCCCAGGAAAAGGACATGCTTTACCCCGATTCGGCGTTCGATTGCACACAAGCTAGTATGGGCCGCTGGCCACGTTGCACTACGGCGCTTACCGAATGTCTACGGAGCAAAGTGAACAATGGCGTAAGCTGGCATGAATGTTGCAAGGACTTCCGTCCGCTTCTTCAGCCTCTGTCCATCTCCGAACCCAGCCAAAGGAATGGGTACATTTCGCCCATATAATCCGCCCATTCAGCAATGGTGTTGAACCGTGCGATGTAATTCGAAAACGATTTCCCCCAATTCCACCCCATTTACACAGCTCGGGAAAACTGTGCGGAAGGTATCACGCCTGATGGGGGAATTAGATGTGGGAAGGGTACAGAACAGAGATGAGGACATATTCTCGCTGACCTGAACGCCTCTCATCTTCTCCACCCCCCCTTTTCGTCCCGTGCTGAGTAAGTGTGAAATATTTCAATAATTTCATCAATCCCGAACAAACCGACTGTTCCGGTTCCGGGACACGATCTGCCGATTTCCCTCGTTCGACCTCGATGCCGTTCGATGTCGTTGAACGAGCATGAATGCTATTCCTAGACGCACCCAGGTGAGAAATCCGCTTCGGCGTTTATAATACCAGAACAATCGAATAGGAACGCGAGAAAACGGAGTGCCTTGCCTGTTCCGCGTTGTCTTCGCTCATGTAACATGCGGAAACCGTACACGGGCCGTATGTCATTTGTGACATTTTTCACCGGTACGCAGTGTCTGTTAGTGGATTAATAATTGCTCTACCAATGGAATATACACCTGTGAACGGATACACGTGTCTTTCCATGGCGCAAAGGGTGAGAATGCAATGCATTGCGGGTGTTCAAAAGAGACAAGGGACAAACACGTGTACCGTTTGCAATGACAGGGTAAAAAGGTAGTTTTTTTTTATGAAACGAGATTGAACTGTATCTCATTACTCACATCGATATGCATTATTCAGACATCTAAGGATTATTCCACAAGTGAGTGAAATTAGAATTCCTCGCATAAAACACATAATTTAGACACATTAACAGACGTAAGTCATTCTTTCATTCTTGTCTTTGTGTCGTTGGCTACACTGAGGCAAAAAAATTGCTTTGTCCCATGCCTTAACAAGCTTCCCACACATTTTTAGAAACACACACACAGTATTTGTTTAATCTCGACATACCCGTTGATAACAATCAAAACAGTTAACGAGCGGCGAAAGCTGAGAAGATCTTACAAACCCGGAACAACCTTACAACTCCCGGAAAACCGCACCAAAGCTGTGAAAAAAGTTCTTCTTTCCAACAAACAAAAAATACGATCATCTTGATCATGATCATCCTGCCACCCTGCATAGGAGCCCTTGTTTTACGGATATCCGTCTCGAACCCATTTCCATGCTCTGTCCACATCCCTCTGACCTTATCGGCAAACAATAAGAACAGTATGTTTCCCTACTGGCACAAAACAAACAACACGGATACAAGGACCACAAATAAAACATGCGGCACAAACAGAGAAACGATCCCAACAAATCGTCGGTCAAGCATGCTCCAGTCCCCGGTTCCGATGTTCGTGTGTATGGGCAAATATTTTGGGATAATTTTGCCGGCTTCTAATAGCCCCTAATGATCTTAACCATTGTGTGGTGGGCGGATTAAGATCGCATAAAACAATCACAACATCAATTTGTGGAACCATCCATCCATCCATGCGTTTCATGTGTGCTTCCATGGATGTACAGAGGAGTCCCTTCACAAGCTTAAATCCACCCGCACCTGAATGACCTTCCCGAGACAGTAGGCGAAGGCTATGCTTCCGAACGTAGCCATTGGAAGAATCCAAATACAAAGCATTTAAGGATATGGAAGCTTTCGGAGGGCACTGTATACATTCTAAAAGATGGTACGAACATCAGCCCTGCAGTACGGTGCTCTACAACACAACTCTCTTCTGTTTCCCTTCTATTAAAATCAACATCCTCACACGGTGTGGGTTTTTGTCTCTATCATGAAACAAACTTCGGCTCGGTACGGAAAAGCGGATTTATTTTTCTATTTGTGTGATTCTTTCAAATCGAAATCGAACAATTAAGCTGTCCATACGGATTACACAAGTTTTGAGCATGTGTTTTCCTACCATCACTGGGAGAATGTCCCATCCTGGGTGAAGGTTATCGAAAGATCAATCGACAATCGATTCAGATGAAAGATAGTGAGGAGCATTGGTGTTATATGAAAATCAATAATACATGAACTGGACCTTGTACCCCTCACGTTATCAGCCAAGGTCCATAGGACAATTTACTACAACGTTTTTATTTAAATTTACTACAACGAAGATTATGGTTAATTTCTTTTCTATTAATTGCCGTTCTGATTCGATTACCAAAATCATCCCTTCAATCCGAAATTGGATCTGGTTTTTTAAGACATTATAGCAACATTTTTACTATCAGTCTTAAATCATTAGCAATTTCATTATAAAAATATCTTTGTAAAAGCTTATGCTACCTAGCTGTTGTTCAAATTTGAAAGGATTATCCATTCGCCCAACGACCCTTCCACGTAATATTGTTACAATAGTGGAAAACCCTCCTCCATATGTGTGTAATCCCATGCAACCATGCATTAAGCTGCTGTCCACTATTTCGGAACTTACGGAAAATGGACTGCAGCTGTGTACTTTGCAGCTACCGAACCTGATTCGATCATGTTCCGCACAACACAGATTACGTCGAAAACGCCCAAAATCGTAATCGTAACAGCTTCAACCATTTCCCTTCGTGGAAGAAAGCTATTTCTCTACCTGCCCCTGTGCAATGGGAAAGCTTTCACATTGATGGTATCCATTTTGTTTTACACAATTTGTTTGTATCTATCTCCTCCTTTTCCCTAGTACGCTCTCTGCTCAGTGGGAAGGTAAATCCGATTTCATCGTTGTTTCGTACGTTAAGGCACCATTTTCCTGGAAACAATTCCTAATATTCTATCGACATAACATACACAACAGATTGAAGATTCCTGCTCCACGCCAACCGATGGAATTTCACAATTTCATATTTTATCCATTCAATTTTGGTAGAATTTCTCTGCAGTCGTAATTTTGATTTGTTGCTAGTTCTATCTGTCTCTCTGTTTGGTCCTTTTTCTTCTTCTATCCTGTAAACAATCGTGGAAATAGCATGGCTTCGCTGTGTATAAATAGTATTGTAATTGAAGTTTTGTGTGCTAGAGCTTTTCCTCTGTTGTCGCTACCATCGCCAGGTATGTCCCCGAGGGATGTGCAATATTATTGACAAACATTTTTCATACCGAGGAATGATAAATGTTGATTGTGGATTGTCAGCTACCATATTGATTTATTCGATAATAAATTGCAAACATTCCGCCAAATCAATCGTGCAGCAGCTGTTATTGGACAGGGATTGCTTGAGGTAGGGAAATGAGGAAGTTTGGACGGTTTTTGGGACACTCACCTTCGCATAATTCATTTTTATGATTCAGATTGATTTAAACACATTTTGCTATACTGAACATGGGGTTGTTTGCATCGATTAAAGCTTTTTTTTCATTTTCATATTTTTGAGTTATTAGTTTCCACTAGTTTCCACTAGTGAATAGTATTGTCTTAACTTTTATATGTTTTTACTAATTTCTGATAAATTTACTTTATTCTCTATCCTTATTATGATATAAACGTCCCATAGATTCTCATAAACATGACAAATACAATCGAAATAAAATAGCTTTTAAATTTTTTATTCTTTTATACAAAAAAGTCAACCAATTATTTAAAGCGTCCCTTTACTATGAGGAAAGAAAAGACAGCGAGTTTTAAGCGAATCACCCTAATGATCCCATACTAGACAAATAAAATCATGTCTACTGTGATGCTTCGAAGTAGTTACTTACCCTTAAGCTAAGCCAAAAAAACTTCAATACCCAATTAAAATATCATTTCTCAAAGTTGATTCAAAGTCATCACAAATAAAGAGGCAAAAGTGAACTAAAACTCATGCATTCGTTCTTAATTGGACATCGCTTTTCCCGATGCGTGTGATTTATTTAGTCTTCTGCATTCATTCATTTATATATATTGTATATAATTATATTAATAATATCGATCAACGTATTAATTCCATTCATCGGCTGCCTCTTATCATTTTCCCCTAGCCTCTTTTCTAATCGATCTTGCGATCGGCCTACCTAACGATAATATCGCGGGGAAAACTGTACGACAAATGTACACAAAATGCTACAGCTTAAATTCCTAATGCGGCATGATGATTGCTATCACCGACTTACAAACTAAACACTTCGCCTAGGTACAACACGTACGGCGCGTTTTTACTGGGAACACCAATGGGCTGTTTCTCTTCTGTGTCTTCCCGCCAACACGTTTCTAATTCGCTATGTTCAAATCACTCTGGCATGGGCCATTTCTCTTGCCTATTGCACACTTCAACTACTATTCTAACTACATCCCGGCCACCACATCACATCAATTGAAGCACGTCTTCGATCCTATCGTTTCGCTAACGACAGCGAAACTCTGGACAAAGGTAGAGAGCTTTTTTACGGTGCAACAGCCGATGCTACTGCCGTAACGGTAATAGCCGCAGACGCTGCGGTCGATTGCGGTGTCACCGGAGACAATCCACCGAAACTCATCCCCGTATGTTGGTAGTACTTCTGTCAGAATACTTTGCCGATGAAGGGACTGTCGGTGACGGATGCGGCCGCCGCTAGCCTTTGATGGTGACGCCCGGCCGGCATGAGAAAGGGACTGCCATAGTCAACGCCTGCTGAAGTCACCCCATTCCGCATTGCAGCCGCAGCGACGGCTGTGTGATGTAGTGCGGCTAGTGAGGATGCACTAGACCACGACACGGGCGACGAGCGAGACTGTAGTTCTGTCGGTCCAACACCAACGTGAGCGTGCGGATGCGGTGGTACATGGGGAAGTGCCGAACCGTGCAGATGAAGCGGATGGTGGAGCGGATGAGGCTGGGACGGATGGTGATGAGCGGTGGGCGAACTGGTTACAGCCGGAGAGCTCCCCGTACTCGACACTGCCGGAGTCGAAGAAGAAGCTGAAGGTGGTAATGGTGGTGGTGGTGGAGGGGGTAAAGCTGGATGCTGATGGCCAGGAGATCTCGTCGCCGCGTCCAGCGAGGACCCTCGGTGATGTTGTGGTGTTCCACAACTTCTCGACCGTTTGTGGCCACCTCCAAGACTCACATCGTGCAGCTTTCTCATATGCTTTTTCAGATCGAAGTTCCGACAGAAGCCCTTGGCACAGATCTTGCACGTAAACGGCTTTTTGTCATTGTGAGTGTGCATGTGGAAGGTAAGGTTGTATATTTGGTGAAACGCCTTGTTGCAGATCGTGCACTTGTACGCCTTATCTCCACTGTGTGTCAGCTTGTGGTTCTTGTAGTTGCCCTTCTGATGGAACCCTTTGCCACAGTACTCGCAGATGTACGGCTTGTATCCTGCATGAATTCGCGTGTGCGTGTTCAGCGTGGAGGAGCGATTGAATGCCTTTCCGCACGTCTGACACTTGTGTGGCTTTTCCGAGGTGTGAATGATCTTGTGCCGACAGAGGGTCGACGCCTGCCGGAAGCCCTTGCCACAGATTTTGCAAATAAACGGCCGAGCGCCCGTGTGTACTGGCATGTGGCGTGTGAGATTGTAATGCGCATTGAACACCTTGCCACACTCGGGACAGGCAAACGTTTTCTGCTTGGCCGCCATCGCCGCTGCAGCAGCCGCAGCAGCCGCAGATGGTGAACCATCAGGACCAGTGCCTCCAGGAGAACCTCCCACAGAACTACCGCTAGAACTCACCGAAGAACAGGTACTGCTGGCGGAGTGATTCAAATTGACTCGTTTCGCACTCGGCTTGTTGTGGTTAGCAGCGGCAGCAGCTGCTGCAGCTGCGGCGGCCGCAGCAGCGGACAGCAGTGGATGGTGTCCATGAGAACCTCCATGTATATGACGACCATTTATGGCTCCATGACTATGTACACTCGGGGAACTATGAACAACTGAACTGGGTGGCTGAAGTCCTGCTCCAGTCGGTGGTGGTGACAGTGTGGGACTATGCAGACGTCCTGGGGTACCGTAAGGATGAAGCGCCGCCACAGCCGCCGCATGATGATGGTGATGATGCTGTTGCTGCTGCTGCTGATGGTGCTGGTGTGTTAGAGCAGCGTACTGTGCTGCAGCACACATCAGCTGCCCGGGATAGTACAACAGCGGATACTGACTCAACAGCTCCTGATGACGATTGCTGGCCACGAACTGATGCATCGAGTTTGGGACATACTTCTTGAACGCGGAATCGTACGCTTCGGCCACAGAACTGGCCGCGGTCGAAAGAGGTTCATAACAGGGACTTGATCCTGCTGCTGACAACGGACTCATTGACTTCTCATGACTGTCATGGCGTCGCTTCCGGAACACATTGCTACTCCCAGGCGAAGTCATCGACAGCTCAATCGTGTCATCTTCACTCGCCACATCTACCACCGCATCCTCATCATCTTCCTCCACATCCTCGTCCAGCTCATCCTCTTCCTCATCATCTTCGTGATCATTTGCTGCGCGATCGCGTCGCTCCTCCTCTTCCTCTTCCCGATCCTCAGCCTGTCCCATTATGTTAGCGATCGAGAACTTTAGTGTACCACCGGTAGGTCGCTGTATTTTAGCCACCGGCCGATTGACCATCGATTGTTCAGCAATTGTGATGCTGGAAGCTGCACTGGTAACGGTCTCATGAGGGCTTGAGACATTGTGCCGTTCCGTGTCCGTAGCAGATTCCACATCTGGTACTGCTCCTTCCATCGTGGGACTTTTCGCTGTTAGCGGTATTCCTGGTGGGCTACACGGTTCCTGCATACCACGGGGACTCTGTGAATAAAACAAAAAAACAATAGAAACGTTAGATTTGTCAGTCAAATTGCTTGGCACTGCTTGACATCAGGATGCAATGATTGATCGGACAATCGTGTCCAAAAGTTCGAAAATTGTCTGCAACTTAAAACAATACCCAAGCGCCTTACACGCCCATTGGAATGTACTCCTCCCGTTGTTATGTGGTTCTGCCTCGATATTAATTATGTTTTACCAAACAGCATACAGAAAGGAGAGAAAACAAAACAATTCATTTAAATACCCCTCCCGGTGTTACCAAACTTTGCAGCTGTTTGTTTTACTTTGTTTTACAAACACACTAATTCGTTTTCAATCATTCTGACGATTGTGCCGTCGTTAGTTGGTCTTGTGAAAAAGGGGGAAATACCTTCAATGTGTAGTGCGAGTAAATTTTAAACAAAGTCACGCCAAACATATTGGTCATTGTAATTCGAAGCCCATTGTATGAGAATGTTCCCCTCAGTGTGAGTATTCTCACACGCATGTTGATTCAATATTACGCTAATGTTGTCAAACTTTTTTGCAAATATTGTACAATTCATATTTGTACCTTACAAGCTAGAGACACTTCCAGCAATCATTTTGCTATGTATGTACTACAAATCTGTAACAAAATAGATTAAATCCTTGAATACCCAGCTGAGCATTCTATCTAGGATATAATCGTCTAAAGTTATGTAACTTTATCATATTGTTAATCGTTTATAGCCATAAATCGCAGAAACATATCCCATAATAACTCAAAAAAAAAGTTTAAAAATGTTTCTTAAAACCCAGCGACCTACTGAACTTAAAATATTTTGTGAGAAATACTATACTTTAGAAGAATACGTACAAAATAAACCATGATGCAAAGCTCGTTGACCAAAAAGGCTGGCGAATAACCGCGACCACTTCCACTTCTTCTCGACCTTGTTTTCTCTGCTCGCACAAATCGTATCACTTTATCACTAGTATCTCCAATATCATCCAAAGCTGTCCTTTGCGGAGATTGTCTCTTAATCGTTTCAAATTCCTCACTCTTCAATCACTGCTAACTCTTCCGTGAGTGGATGAGTGTACCAGCATCAACTAGCGTCTTCCCATCGTAGAAGCTAAGCTGGGAGGTTTTAATTTACGCCTTCTTTCGCACCCACTCGACGGCAATTGTTTTACACGCTCACGTATACTTGACACCTCGGTTGCACTTCCTCTTGCCCTGCTGTCCGGGTAAATCTCTCGCTTGTCCAAGTGCCAACCCAACTGCACCGGAAGTTGGAAACTCAATTAAGGAAATTAATTCAATTGATCGTAGAAGTGGTCCTTACTGTTACTCCGCACGCTCTTAATTTATGCTAGCCCACATGAACATCTTATCGTAAACACATGCACACATGTGAGCGAATGAGAAAGAACACGGAGAAGTATTTCTTGAGCAAAACGGATGATCTTTTCCGAATCCGAATTGTGCATGGGTAAAATAATATTTCCACCGTCACACTTGTTCGATGGAGCACACACTACTGCTGCAGATAAACACGCACTTGTGTAACTATTCGTCGTCATTCACAAACAGACGATAACGTTCAACACATTCCTTTCGACCAGAGAATCTTCGAATGGAATCGAATGTGCTTGGCTCTCTACCACTCGGTTCGGCAGTTGAAACTGTTCTGACGCCAACCGGGCATTGGTATCGCACGGCTACGTCAGTTTTCGCACTGCCAGCAAGAACACAACACAAAAATACAGGAGGGAAAAAGGACGAATAGCGAATGACGATTTCCCCGGTTCCTACCGCACTGTTCCTTACAGCCCTTGGTGACCCCTCCCCTAGTCGAGATTGAGACGAAAACGGTAGCAAAGTGGAAACGCGCAAGGATCGATCCCTTTTCCCTTCCATGCACTAAATCACAGACAGGCTCGACCCGCTCATTCGCCGACATTTGCAGCCTGCGCAGAGAACAGAAAACCCCGACACACACTAGCGCATCAAAAAGCACGCAAAAAGGACACACCGAAGGGACTGCTACTGCTCTAACCGCTGCCAGGGAGTGGAAAAGGACATTCTATGTACACAAACACACACGCACACACATGCATGCAAGCATGGGCGCTGGTACACAGAAGGGTGCACTAGAATCATTGTATCCTGTCATCCACTTTGATTCCTGTAGCCCTTTTCACATCCTTACCATCCTTGAGCTATCCTTTTTTTTGGTGCTTGCTCGTGTGTTTGTGTGCTTCGTGAAGAAGACAGAGCCAATGTTGCACACTTCGCGTTGACCTCCTCTTCAACCCGGCAGCAGCTTCGGCATCATCATCATCATCATCATCACGTTTGTGTCATGAGCAATCCGATGGAAGGTCCTTTTTTCGGTGACGCCCCGTTATTTTTCGCTACGTCACCGAACGGTATCCTCGATGCTCAACGCCGTCTTCGGTTGGTTGGTACGCGTACATCCTGACGCACGCGCGGGGTACAAAACGAAAAAGGACAACCTACCATCGTCCCGTCCTTTCGCTCACACAGGCCAACCTTCTATGAAACCGACCTGCTGAGTGGATGAGCAAACACGCGGCAATGTTCTGGGCAGCGAAAGAACCGCTGGTAGTTCGGGCGCTATTGCCCCCGCACAATGAGGCTCCATGTACAGGGATCGCGGAAGGTGGATCCTCTCCATTACCCAGGGGTCGGTTGCTGTCGGTTGCTATATTCTTGTTAGCTCATTATCGTACACTTGAGTAGCGATGGTAGGATGCCCCGAAAGACGGTGAGCTGTGCCTTTTTTGTTCGTTCTCGTTCGCTATTTTAATTTGAAAAGACCACCGTCAGGGTTGACAAATCCGAATCGGTTCCCTAAAGCTGCACACACCCAGCCCCAGCCCTCGGGATAAAATGGCCAGATAGTACGGGAATGTAGGAGAAAGGGAATTAAGCAAACAGTAAATAGAATCAAACCCGACGAGCGGAATAGGAAAAAAGACGGTTTTACGTGTTAAGCTGAAAGCTCAACATAGACCAAGGGAAATGTGTGTGAGTGTGTGTGTGTGTGGGAGAAAGTGTGTTTTTACTTTTTGTGTATGTAAAGGAAATAGAGCAAAAGTGACGGTAAATGGGTAAAGATTGGCTCCAAAGCTCCACCACACTGTGCTAGTAGTCAGATAGATCCAACCGTATCGCTACGGTAAAAGAGCACGGTGGAGCGTGAAAATATGAACAATCTTTTGTGCAGCGAGTGGAATGGATTCCACAGACGTTCTTGGGGTATTTTACAAATCTGCTTGTGTACACCTTTATTAACGAACCACCCAAATGAGTAGTCGTTAAGCAAATTTATTCCACTGACAGAAAAATCGATATTTTGTATTTGGAATCTACCCAATGAACTAACATTTCTATTGTGAAGGGAACATTTTTTTAATGTGATATATCCAATCGGAAACTTATTTAATCGATAATGTTCTAGCCATTATTAAAAGAGGAGATTGTGTAGATATTTTAAAAAGTATATTAGATTCGGTTTTTAATCATAATTTAAAATTTATTGAAACTAGTTTTAAAAAGTTGTTTACGGTTAACGGTATTTTACTACGTGGTGTTCAATATTGATAAAATGTTTCGCTACGTTGGTTAATTATGTAAATGTATCTATTTCGCATTCAAACATTTATAGCTGCGGTTGGCGCTGGCACTACTATAAATAGACGCCGGCAACATCCATTTCATCAAACCTGTCCAGAGAAGAAGTGCGTACGATGAAGCAATCGAACAAACGCGTTAATTTCACAATCAAACGCAATGCTCGGTATTGCATGGGTCCCGGTCGCATACAACAAGCATGACATCCAAGATACTCTGTGATGCGTGAAGCAATAGTACGCACGAAACGGGGACTACCAAGTAGTGCGAAAAACTTGCACGAATAAACAGAGCGGATTACGTTACGAGCTGTATGAACGATAACACCCATCAAACACAACTGACCGTGTGGCCTAATGGAGAAGGCGTCGGACTTCGGATCCGAAGATTGCAGGTTCGAGTCCTGTCACGGTCGATAGCGCATAATTTGAAAGCATGGAAAAGATCTTGCTTTTCTTTCTTATTTAAATTCTATGCGTTATAGAAGGAACAGAGATTTTTGTTGTTTATTTTAAGGCACCATTAAGACACAGATACAGATTTAAGAAAACATTAAGAAGCTGCTGTCACGACTCCCCCTTTTTTAACTTTTGGTTTGAAGATAAGATAAAACAGATTCTCGTATTAAATATGGATCACACGTTAGATACATATATCTGATATTAAACACTACCAGTTAGAGAATAATGTGCTTCTTTTTACTGATTATTTAAAATAAAACACTGTAAGCGAATCTGTATTGATCTATTAATTCTCTGATGGTATTTATAATGCCATTCATAACGTCGTCTATGGTATAAAAAGCATAACATACAGCATGCCTGAATAAAACGCCCTTCCAACCTTAACCCCGTTCAATGCATAAGTAGTTAAACCGAACGTCTGCTTTCGAATTGGATTCGTTCTCGGGAGCCGCATAATAAGTAAAAATCACCTGGCGTGTGCCGCATACACATCCTTCCGATCATCCTGAGGTCGTGTGCTTTATGTGAGCAGCATTTCAGAAGGAAGCACCTGTCTCGTATTGTTCCTGCCACATTAATGAAGCAGAATCTTTCCGACTGCACAAGATGCACAACAGACGCTGCTCCTCAACAACAATGACGCCCGATTGCTCAATTCAAACTCTATCAACACGGTACAGAAACCCTGTCACTTCACCGTCGTCTCGTATTCCACCTTCTGCCCTTGAGGCACGGACGGCTGATGGCCGGATAGAATTACATCAGACGCACGTCTGATGCCGGATGTCGGAAATACACGTACGGAGGCGCGCGCGCGCCATTCGTCTCAAAACAAAGATGCTATCGGTCTGGAAAACCTTCGCCTGGAAGTTCTTATCCACAACTGTTGCCCCTGCCGGTACGGCACAAGTACTGCTCCTGCTACCGGGCTGCCAAAAGGACGCACAGTGACGTCTGAAGTCGGTCACCATAGCTGACCAGCGCTAGCAAACAATCCAACCAACGATGCAAAATTAATGAAGAATTCTCCGGGCAAGAAAGCCAGCCGGAAGGAGTCACCATGTCTGCTACTTCCGAGAGGCAAATTCAGGCCTCTGCCAGTTCAAGTGGGATGTTGTCGTCGTGGCCTCGAGGCTCAGGCACTGTACTTCCCTCTTTTTTGTGCGAGCAACTTTCGAGAATTGTGCATTTGTGCAGGGAAATTCTTCAACTTCCATCATGCCCAGGTCCAGACATTGGAACGTGCCTAAGTTTGTCCCGTGTGCTAAACCTACAATGGACGTGCTGAAGAAGTCACGACCGTCTGCTGGGCATGGGACAACATCCTTGCCCCAAGTCAATGCATCACAATCCTTTCGAGTGTTGCAACCAACCCCACACTCGCTCTTTTCCCCATTCTGGATGGATCATGAACACTCGCATGCTGCACAAAGCACAAATTCAATTGCACACTTGCCTGTGCCGATGAACTTTGGGGCAACAGTCAACACACACTCCACACGGCTCCACCATGGCAACAGTTTTTGTTTCGCTGTTTGTATTGGTTTCCATTTTTCTGACTCTATCTGCTGGATGGGTGGTGTGGGTGGTTGGGTGTCCAAGCATTCAGAACAATCGAAATATCTGCAAACAAACATATCTCGCTGCCATTTTGCCCTACAAGGATGTGTTTGAGACGGTCCATTACGGTCGAGAGAAGGATGTCCTCTTGGCAGGTGGTTGTCGTTTCAATAGCTCGGATTGATAGCTTTAAGCAAAACAAAAGGATGGTGTTGACCACCTTGTATATGTGTCACAAAAGAAAGTGTGCAAACAATTGGATCAAAGTGTTAAAGTCAACCATACAGCTACAAGAAAGAACAACTCTTAAATTATTCCTTTGCACTCACAGTTAGTTTAAGTCAGTATTGATAATTCTAGTTATAAGAATAAGTCCTTGCTTAGAACTACTAGGTAGTTACCATTACAGACATTGTCCTGGTCTTGGGTATTTGGTGTAACATACTGAATTGGATCTCATAAGAATCACCTATTATCCGTCTCTGACAACATGAACCTCCGTTCAACAACGTACAGTCTTTGCAACCGAAATGACCGTTTTCTAATGCTTTCTAATAGCAAACCATTCCCTTCTGTCCATAAAATAGCATATGTCTGCTGTCAAGCTGAGAGTGTGATATAGTAGGCTGTGTAACTCGTACTGCTATTGCTCCTTACATTCTTTGCAGCAATTCTGTTTTTCCTAACGATCACTTAGCGCCTGTCAAATTGCATCACTGTCAACTGCAGTGGTAGCATTCATTTTTTCACGTTGCTCTTAGGGATAATTTGATATTTTAATAAGAGCACACACGAATTCCATAAACACACACCGAGCGTGGAATGCAAACGGATTTTGGCCGATGTTTTGTGTTCTACTTAGACCACATTTATTGCCCTAACGTTCGCTTCTCTCACTCATTTATCGATGCAACCGAATGCACCTTCCACGCCGGGAGTCCAGCTCTTCGGCCAAGGGAGGGACGAAGTTGAAGAGAATCTAGAGCTAGAGTGCTCCTCCCCCGAGCCTTCCTTCACGAGCTGACGGCTCATTTTTCCTTCGATTGTGATTTGGTACTATTCAACAAAACAAACCACCGACCCTGGAG